>JARQOC010001498.1:0-39978 GCA_033576535.1 Allobates femoralis
TATACCCACTGGGGCCCTGACTGTATATACCCACTGGGGGCCTGTATATACCCACTGGGGGCCTGTATATACCCACTGGGGGCCTGTATATACTCACTGGGGCCCTGTATATACCCACTGGGGCCCTGACTGTATATACCCACTGGGGGCCTGTATATTCCCACTGGGGGCCTGTATATTCCCACTGGGGGCTGTATATACCCACTGGGGGCCTGTATATACCCACTGGGGCCTGTATATACCCACTGGGGGCCTGTATATACCCACTGGGGGCCTGTATATACTCACTGGGGCCCTGTATATTACTCACTGGGGCCCTGTATATACCCACTGGGGCCCTGACTGTATATACCCACTGGGGGCCTGTATATACCCACTGGGGGCCTGTATATACCCACTGGGGCCCTGACTGTATATACCCACTGGGGCCCTGTATATACCCACTGGGGCCCTGACTGTATATACCCACTGGGGGCCTGTATATACCCACTGGGGCCTGTATATACCCACTGGGGGCCTGTATATACCCACTGGGGCCCTGTATATACCCACTGGGGAGGCTGCTGTATACCACTGGGGCTGCTGTATATACTGCTGGGGCCTGTATATACCACTGGGGAGGTTGCTGTATACCACTGGGGCTGCTGTATATACTGCTGGGTCCTGTATATACCACTGGGGAGGCTGCTGTATACCACTGGGGCTGCTGTATATACTGCTGGGGCCTGTATATACCACTGGGGAGGTTGCTGTATACCACTGGGGCTGCTGTATATACCACTGGGGAGGTTGCTGTATACCCACTGGGGCTGCTGTATATACCACTGGGGAGGCTGCTGTATACCACTGGGGCTGCTGTATATACCACTGGGGAGGCTGCTGTATACCACTGGGGATACTGTATATACTGCTGGGGCCTGTATATACCACTGGGGAGGCTGCTGTATACCACTGGGGCTACTGTATATACTGCTGGGGCCTGTATATACCACTGGGGAGGCTGCTGTATACTACCACTGGGGAGGCCTGTATACCACACTGCTGGGGGCTGTATACCTATGCTGGGGTCCACCCTCGGCTTATACACGAGTCAATAGGTTTTCCCAGGTTTTGGGGGCAAAAGTAGGGGGGTCGGCTTATACACCAGTATATACGGTAAACTGGGTGGTGTCAGACTGTTAACACTGATTCGGTAAGGGGGTGTGTCTTGAAGGGGGCGTGTCATTGGGGGCGTGTCTTGGAGGGGGCCCCGTTCAAAAGTTTGCTATGGGGCCCTGCCAGTTCTAGTTACGCCCCTGGGGCAACCCACATTCTCACTTCTACCTATGCCTTAGATTTTCTCTTCTAGGTTTAAAGAGTGGTAAATAGATTAATCACATTTGAGTTTTGGGGGCTCTTGATTCCATAGTGTGCCAATGCAAGCTTTTTAATGGGTGGTCTTGTGAGATATTGTATTGACGCACTGGGCCAGTCTAGTCTCTGCCTATAATCCCCAGCCTGACCTTCTAACTATATTGCTTCTAAAATGCCATAATGGTTTTTCAAAGAAAAATATACTTGGCTATATACTATGTGTAATATCACACACTGCAGTGAGCATACATCGGAATTGATAGCTGACACATGCATAATATAGCAGGTACTGACCCAGCCCGTGAAATGGACGTCATTGACTCTTCTTTTCAGGGTGGGGACAGAGGCTGCAGTATTGACCATATCCTCTTCCCCTGGTAATGTCTTGTTTGAGTATCCCAGCATGCACTGGGGATTCTCAAAGGTAATTGTGGTGAATCGTGACCTGAACCTGGCAGCTCCACAGCGCCTCCTGTTAAACCCAGGTCAGTCAGAGAACTGCCTGAGGATAAAGAAGGGCCGCAGCTGCCCTGCCTGTGCTGGTTTATTAAGGCACCTCTCAGTGAGTGTGGTATATGTCTTCTAGCCCGCAGCCAGAAGCACATATAATCTCTTCCACCCCGTCACTGCCAAAGGCCCATGGCGTCACCCCTCAGACGGGGGGTCAGGTACTGGGCCCACTGGCCTGAGTCCAGGTTGTACTGCCTGCAGGTCTGCTCAAAGGCCAGCAGAAAAGAATCCAGGTCTCCGCCTGCCTCCAGAAGGGGAAAGTTCTCAGCTCGGACCTTCGGTGGCTTGGGCTCCTGGTTGGCTGGAACGGGCTGCGAGATCCTGAGCTGAGCCAAGGTGAGCTGGTGCTGGCGCGCTGCAGCCTCACGGCGCTCTGTAGCTTCACGCTCTGCAAGTCGTTCTGCAGCTTCACGCTCTGCAAGTCGCTCTGCAAGTCGCTCCGCAGCTTCACGCTCTGCATGTCGCTCTGCAGCTTCACGCTCCACAGCCTCACGTCGCTCTGCAGCTTCACGCTCTGCAAGTCGCTCTGCAGCTGCCATGAGGGTCTCGTAGGTGCTCTGGTCTCCAGCTACAAGTCGAGCCAGGGCAGCTTGAAAAAGGGCATCCGAGCCCATCTGGCTGGAGCGACCAGCAGGTGGTGATCTGCCCACTGCGGGGCTGAGGACAGGGGGTATTGGCCCCACTGCAGAGTCGATCACTGAAGATTGGCTTCTTGAGGTCCCGTGCATGGGATCCTCCTCGCCTAGACCAACAGTGTCCTCCACCACCTCTTCCATATCAGCCACAGCAAGTGCCCTCTGCAGCGCTTGGCTCCTGGTACCCTGGGCCAGTTTAGCACCTCCTGGTCACTGACACACAGCTGCAACCTGATGCACCCACACACCTTATATTTGCACTCTGACTGTCTAGTGTTGAGTTGATCTTAGGACCCTGACAGCAAAAGCTACTGCCAGCAGTCCTTAGCGTTAGGGAGTTGGGTCCACAACACTATTATCTTGATCCCACCGCTGCCACCACTTGTGGTGAATCGTGACCTGAACCTGGCAGCTCCACAGCGCCTCCTGTTAAACCCAGGTCAGTCAGAGAACTGCCTGAGGATAAAGAAGGGCCGCAGCTGCCCTGCCTGTGCTGGTTTATTAAAGCACCTCTCAGTGAGTGTGGTATATGTCTTCTAGCCCGCAGCCAGAAGCACATATAATCTCTTCCACCCCGTCACTGCCAGAGGCCCTGAATAACCCCAAGCACAAATGCTGCCACCAGCTCCTCTTTAATATAAGTCCGGTCCGTGGTCGGGCTTATATTGGGTCAGGAACCAACCCAGGTAGCGTTATATGAGCACACGGACGTGGGGAATCGTGATCAAGATAAAAAGAGCAACTCAAGATTAAATTTATATATTTAATCACCCTAATGGTACACTAGATATTAATATTTACAGTTATTATTCAGATGTTACAAATATTAGTCAGATATGCCAATAAAAGGAGGAATGGAATACACAGAATTACATACACATGTGAGCAGTTACCTTAGTGCTGATGGCTCCACAAGGGCGGCGTGGTGCTCATCTGTTCCTGGGTAATCTCTGGCCTTGATGGAAAAATGCCCATTCAGAAGAAATACAAGGTGGAGATGGGGCAGATGAGTTTTATACATCATGGGCTGACCCCTGTCTCCACCCATCTCACACCTCTGGGATGTCTCACAACTCCCACCCCTCTGAGGGGAGATATGGACACCCAGATTCCATAATGTTCCCTAGCCGTGTCCATGGGCATCGCAGACGGAAGATAATACTTTCATATTTTTAGTTATGATTTTATCTTCGTCTGGATATGAAACACGCCTGCCTTGAGAACCCCCTACCAGCCAATATCCTGTTTACATGGCTTCCAGTCACCCTACATTCATGTGAATACCAGCTCTATTTCCGTCTAGATGTGTGGCATTCATTTTTTATATTCGATAGCATCACAGGGTGGACGGCTTATGAGATATTAAGGTTATAGTCACGGTGCCTTCTTGTCTGCGCCTGAAAAGGAATTTCCTCTCTTCTGCCATTTGGAAAGTGTCACCTAATTTTACATCTCCTCAGAAGTCCAAGACACCTGGCTAAAATACCTTCCTGGCTGATTGCATATCAAAGTTGAGGATGAGCTCCTTTTGGTGGCCTTGTTGGCTGGCAGCTACGTGCTAATTGATTTGCTGCTTGCCAGGGATGAAAGGCTACCAAGGGTGGGGGGCTGATCTCTGTTAGTGAGATGTGTCAAATTGCTTTCTGGATGGAATATGGAACAATATTCATCACACCTCCCCCTCTTAGACGGCGCTAGGGGGTAGCACATTCCTGTGTTCCCCCGCACGCCCGTCCGCTACCTCCCCTCGCCGGGATAACCCATCAGCGTTACCGTGGTCCCGGCCCCTCCTGTGGCGAATGGTGAAGTCATATTGCTGGAGCGCAAGGCTCCAGCGCAGCAACCTCCCATTCGTCACGGGGACCGTGTGTAACCGCTTAGGGGGTTGTGGTCTGTCCCCACGATGGAGTGGCGTCCGCGCAAGTGTGGCTGCAGACGCTGCAGGGCCCACACAATTGCCGGAAACTCCCTTTTCCACCGTGGAGCAGGCCGCCTCCCTCCCTGGATCCCACAGTACCCTCTCTTTGGTGGTGGAGACAGCCGTCTCCGCGAGGCGGCTCGGCACCTCAGGACTGGCACTCGCTGGTAGTGCAGTCTCAAACCCCTGGCTAGGCATAGCCAGAAGCGGTGCACATGCCTCACTCCCACAGGGCAACTCTGGGACCTGTTCTGGGTCAGACATGGGTTCAGTTATCCCTCGACAGAGTGAGGGCCCAGAGAGCAGTGTACGACCTGCATTCTCGCTCCTCAGTCCAGGGACGACAGCGCCTTGGACAGCTGTCTCCCCGGGGGATAACGTCACCTTCCCATCGGCCCTACTGGCCTGTGACAACTCTTTCCTGTCATGCTGACAGGCCCGGGATACAGCTTTCCCATCATCCTGACAGGCCGGGAATACAGCTTTCCCATCATCCTGACAGGCCGGGGATACAGCTTTCCCGTCATCCTGAAAAGTTAGGGGCAGCCCCTGCCCCTCATCTTGACAGGTCACAGGAAACGCGTCCCCGCCCCTCTGACAGGTGTTGGGCACTGAGGTCCCATCACTCTGACAGACCGGGGGTACCCCTATGGCACCCGGACAGGGTATGGGTACAACTCTCCCATAGTCCTGACCGGTTGGGGGTACCATTCTTCTATCATCCAGACAGGTTATGGGCTTGAGCCGCCCATCCCCTTGACTGGCTGTAGGAACACCTGCCCCACTGCCCCAACACGGTATGGGGATCGCCTCCCCATCTCCGTGGCAGTCAGTGAGCACAACTGCATGTTGGTCTCTGGGCCACACCTCCGGTGACTCCGGCTGGACCGTTACCTTGCACAGCCGTCCTTGGTCCCAGACCACCTGCTTGAGGCCTGAGTCCAAGGGAGGCCGTGCCACCCGCTCCTTGAGCGCTTTCAGGCTGACGTCAACTCTTGACGCTACCTGACACCCCTGACGAGACGTGGGCAGAGTAGAAGCAACTGCCACGTCCTCCGTCAGTTCCACGGGACCTGTCTCCTGGCCTCCGTGTAGACCTTCCCCACTGCCCTGACAGGTTATGGGGACCGCATCCCCATCCTCCTGGCAGCCAGTGGGTACAACTACCGGTCGGTCCTTGGGCCACACCTCCGGTGACCCCTGCTGGACCGTTAACTGGTACAGCCGTTCTTGGTTGCGGACCACCTGCTCGGGGTCAGAGTCCGAGGAAAGCTGTGCCACCTGCTCCTGGAGAGCTTCCAGGCGGTCGTCAGCCCCTGACGCCACCTGACACCCCTGACGAGACGTGGTCAGCGAAGAAGAAACTGCCACAGTCTCCGTCAGTTCCCCGGGACCTGTTTCCTGGCCTCCGTCTGACTCGGCAGCCACTTGGTCTGAAGGGGAGAAGCCTCTGAACCTCCGCGAGGTTCCCTGGGCTCCAGCACCCCCACTCCTGGTGACAGCTGCTATGGCTGCTGTAACCATGGGCAGTGCCTGCTTCCCCTCCGCTCCTGACCAAGTCGCCGGTTCAGGCGGACTATCCTGGCCTCCTGACATCCCGGTGGTGGGTGGTTCCTGCCCTGGGATCTCACCTGGTGGCTTCACTTCTCCTGTGACAGCCCCATACTCCCCGACATGTTCCACCCCTTGCAGCTCCTCAGAGCTCAGCGTCTGGGCCTTACCTGGCAGCACCACATTCCCTGTGGGTACTCCGACCTCGACCGCTGACTCCCTGGCTACAATACCTTGCTGATTACAGCAGAGAGCAGTGTCACAGCCATCTGTGTCTGCTCCTTCTGCAGCTCTCAGCCCCCTCAGCCCCCTCTGTCTCCCCTCTGAGAACAAAAGGTGTGCTGGCTGATCCTGGCCTAAGGCCGTTCTACAATTCTCTTTATCTTCCTCCCCCCTCCCTGTCACTCCTTTGTGTGCTGTATTGTGTGGAGTGTCACTGCAAACATCATCATCATCAATAATAACATCATCATTAATAACGTCATCCCCACCAACACTTTCAATATTGGACAGTACATATTCTGGTGGATCAGAACTGGGGGGGTCAGTGGCCACATACTTGGACACTAGCCGCCCCAAGTCTGATCCAAGCAATACATTTGCCGGAATATTAGCAGACACCCCCACCTCCCTCACTCCCCTCCCCGCACCCCAGTCCAGATAAACCCTGGCAACAGGCAATGCGGGTTCCACGCCTCCAATTCCGGAGACGGCGAGGGACTTTCCGGGGATCAAGTCCTGGGGGGAGACCATCTCTGGTCGCACCAAAGTCATCTCTGCGCCGGTGTCCCGCAGTCCCATGGCCACTGAGCAGCCTATGGTGACGGGTTGGAAATTGTCAAGGGACCTACCACCACCCCCACCCACACACAAAACAGTGGCCGTTTTTGGGGACGGTGTCTTATGGCGCTGAGGACACATGGCCTTGAAGTGTCCTGGTTGGTTGCAGAGGTGACACCGTCTGGGTTCTGCTGCCAACCTGGAGAGGGGAACATGGGGTAATAGAGGGGCTGCCCCCTGCATTCTGGGGGCCGGGGTCACGGGTGCAGGGTTGGTCTTACCCCCTCTCCAGGTGCTGCTGCTGGTCCTCCTGGTCTCAGGTACTCGGTTGTTGGTGTACTCGTCTGCCAGGACCGCTGTCTCACAGGCCCCCTTCGGTTTCCGGTCGCGGATGAACTGTTGAAGGTCCTCGGGACAGTTCCACAGGAATTGCTCCATCACGAACAACTCCTGGATCTCCTGGGCTGTGCTGCGCTCCAAACCTTTGATCCAGTGGTCAACTGCTCTCAGGAGGGCCCGCATGTGGTCGGTCCAGGTTTCCTTTGGACCCCTCTGCAGGCTTCGGAACTTCTTGCGGTAGGACTCCTGGGTGAGGTTGAACTGTCGGATCAGGGCCTTCTTGATGCTCGCATAGTCTTGCGGCTCCCCGGCAGGGAAGTCCCCCAAGGCTTTCATGGCGTCACCCCTCAGACGGGGGGTCAGGTACTGGGCCCACTGGCCTGAGTCCAGGTTGTACTGCCTGCAGGTCTGCTCAAAGGCCAGCAGAAAAGAATCCAGGTCTCCGCCTGCCTCCAGAAGGGGAAAGTTCTCAGCTCGGACCTTCGGTGGCTTGGGCTCCTGGTTGGCTGGAACGGGCTGCGAGATCCTGAGCTGAGCCAAGGTGAGCTGGTGCTGGCGCGCTGCAGCCTCACGGCGCTCTGTAGCTTCACGCTCTGCAAGTCGTTCTGCAGCTTCACGCTCTGCAAGTCGCTCTGCAAGTCGCTCCGCAGCTTCACGCTCTGCATGTCGCTCTGCAGCTTCACGCTCCACAGCCTCACGTCGCTCTGCAGCTTCACGCTCTGCAAGTCGCTCTGCAGCTGCCATGAGGGTCTCGTAGGTGCTCTGGTCTCCAGCTACAAGTCGAGCCAGGGCAGCTTGAAAAAGGGCATCCGAGCCCATCTGGCTGGAGCGACCAGCAGGTGGTGATCTGCCCACTGCGGGGCTGAGGACAGGGGGTATTGGCCCCACTGCAGAGTCGATCACTGAAGATTGGCTTCTTGAGGTCCCGTGCATGGGATCCTCCTCGCCTAGACCAACAGTGTCCTCCACCACCTCTTCCATATCAGCCACAGCAAGTGCCCTCTGCAGCGCTTGGCTCCTGGTACCCTGGGCCAGTTTAGCACCTCCTGGTCACTGACACACAGCTGCAACCTGATGCACCCACACACCTTATATTTGCACTCTGACTGTCTAGTGTTGAGTTGATCTTAGGACCCTGACAGCAAAAGCTACTGCCAGCAGTCCTTAGCGTTAGGGAGTTGGGTCCACAACACTATTATCTTGATCCCACCGCTGCCACCACTTGTGGTGAATCGTGACCTGAACCTGGCAGCTCCACAGCGCCTCCTGTTAAACCCAGGTCAGTCAGAGAACTGCCTGAGGATAAAGAAGGGCCGCAGCTGCCCTGCCTGTGCTGGTTTATTAAAGCACCTCTCAGTGAGTGTGGTATATGTCTTCTAGCCCGCAGCCAGAAGCACATATAATCTCTTCCACCCCGTCACTGCCAGAGGCCCTGAATAACCCCAAGCACAAATGCTGCCACCAGCTCCTCTTTAATATAAGTCCGGTCCGTGGTCGGGCTTATATTGGGTCAGGAACCAACCCAGGTAGCGTTATATGAGCACACGGACGTGGGGAATCGTGATCAAGATAAAAAGAGCAACTCAAGATTAAATTTATATATTTAATCACCCTAATGGTACACTAGATATTAATATTTACAGTTATTATTCAGATGTTACAAATATTAGTCAGATATGCCAATAAAAGGAGGAATGGAATACACAGAATTACATACACATGTGAGCAGTTACCTTAGTGCTGATGGCTCCACAAGGGCGGCGTGGTGCTCATCTGTTCCTGGGTAATCTCTGGCCTTGATGGAAAAATGCCCATTCAGAAGAAATACAAGGTGGAGATGGGGCAGATGAGTTTTATACATCATGGGCTGACCCCTGTCTCCACCCATCTCACACCTCTGGGATGTCTCACAACTCCCACCCCTCTGAGGGGAGATATGGACACCCAGATTCCATAATGTTCCCTAGCCGTGTCCATGGGCATCGCAGACGGAAGATAATACTTTCATATTTTTAGTTATGATTTTATCTTCGTCTGGATATGAAACACGCCTGCCTTGAGAACACCCTACCAGCCAATATCCTGTTTACATGGTTTCCAGTCACCCTACATTCATGTGAATACCAGCTCTATTTCCGTCTAGATGTGTGGCATTCATTTTTATATTCGATAGCATCACAGGGTGGACGGCTTATGAGATATTAAGGTTATAGTCACGGTGCCTTCTTGTCTGCGCCTGAAAAGGAATTTCCTCTCTTCTGCCATTTGGAAAGTGTCACCTAATTTTACATCTCCTCAGAAGTCCAAGACACCTGGCTAAAATACCTTCCTGGCTGATTGCATATCAAAGTTGAGGATGAGCTCCTTTTGGTGGCCTTGTTGGCTGGCAGCTACGTGCTAATTGATTTGCTGCTTGCCAGGGATGAAAGGCTACCAAGGGTGGGGGGCTCATCTCTGTTAGTGAGATGTGTCAAATTGCTTTCTGGATGGAATATGGAACAATATTCATCACAGTAATGTTATCAAACCGGAAATAGGTAAAAAAAATAAAGCAGTTAGAGTAGTGAGGGAACAGTATCAACTATTTTAGAAAAGAGTAAGGGTATTACTTTAAAAACACAGACATTTAAGATAAACATAAATATTTGTGTCAGACCAACCCTTTGAGTTGCACAAGTTGCCATTCATGTTAAAGAAATGTGCTGCCAAGAGAAGTGTTTGAGAGATGGACTGTGTCAGAAAACTGTAAATTGTTGCATGTACAAACCCACTATTATTAAAAATACCAAGTATCTTCCTTAGTTTATACTATGTCTTCGACTCTTGTAAAATTGTTGGAACCATCAAACCTTTTGCCTCTTGTAAGACTTTGTAATCAACAAACTTGTTCCCTCCTTGTGAGATAAGTTTACTGTCTCTGTGTATTCCTGCATATGCATATATTCCTGCATATGTTCCACAATCCTTGAATGAGGAACCACATACTTCCATGGACCTCTATATCCTAAATATTTTAAGTTCATACAATTCACAACCACACTCACCCTTCTACACAGTGAAAATGAGGGGCTCAGGGTAAATAAAGTCTCAATATAAATAGTAAACCTTGTCACACAGTCGTGAACAATGATTCTCAGAAGATGTCATCTCACACTATCAGTTTTTTATTGAAGTGATATGATACAAGTGCTTATCCAAATGTTCTGCTCCACCCAACCTATTGATGTCTTCATCGGGGATAATGGGGCTAACCAGACTGTGTAAATAGTATCACAGTAATGCGTCCCCTGCTGGGAAGATTTTTTCACCTATTCAGCAGTGAAGTCCTGGATTCACTTCAATAATTATTATGGCCACACTATTGGGTTAATTAGGTCCTATGTGTTGTATGAAACAGCTTAGGCTTCAAAGGTAGGGGGATCAAAGGAAAAAACCTTATGTGTTGGCATCCTGGCATGGGCATGTGCAGGGGAAGTATTACTGTGATACAATTTCCACAGCCTGGTTCGCTCCTGTATCCCTGATGAAGACCTCAATAGGTCGAAACGTTGGGTGGAGCAGAACATTTGGACAAGCACTTGTATCACATCACTTCAATAAAAAACTGATAGTTTAGACTGGTGTCTCCTGAGAATCATTGTTCACGATTGTGTGCCAGGGTTTAGCATTTATACTTTTCTAATTAATGAGATATTTCCATCTTCATGAACTGATATTGTAAAACCAATCACTTTTGCAATGCATTGCTCATTAACCCCTTAGTGACCAAGCCAATTTTAACATTAAAGGGAACCAACAAGCAGGGTTTAGGGCTATAAAGTGAAGTCAGTGCCTTACAGGTACTGGGATACTGACTGCAATCATTCCTTTACTTCTGTGATTACATGTATGATTGTAGAGAAAACTGTTATCAGACAACGTGAATACAGTGCAGCACATTATCTTAAGTGCAGCACAGCAGGGCTGGGATTCTTTTTATCAATCCCCTGTGGGTTCTAATCAAAACCCTCCTCCCTCCCTTTCTGCCTCCCTCTCCCCTTCCCTTTTGACTCTGTGTAACTATTTATAAATTTCTGAGGCTTTCTTCTATTGCATTGCAGTACCTCTTTCTAGTTATTGGTAGTCTTAACACTTTATGTATAGGCTTTAGGAGTCCCACTCCTTAACAAAGTTAGCAGAATGTGTATGAGGTCCTCATTTATGTATAATACAGGTCGTATCGGAGTAACTCTTCCTTTTAATTTTTGTTGGTTTTTGCATTGCCTTTCAGTGTTTTTGCAGCTTTTTTATAGAACGTTTTGTCAACTTGAAAGCAATGAAAAAGTGCAAAAATGCAGCACAAATACTTTGTATAAATATAGCCTTTTTTAAATCTTGCCTTATATGCAAGGCATTATACAAGAAATAATGTTTCCTAACATTTTTCCTGTAATATCATTATATCTTCGGTTTTGTATGTTTTATTGTCAATCCGTAAAGTGGCATAATAATCTGGCAACATTGATCCCAGCATCCCAACAGCAACCTGGGAGTGAGAGGTGCATCCACATGTCTTCCTTATTCTGTTCCCATTTCATTTAGGCACTTTTTCCATCCATTTAAGCAATTTTCTGACCCTCCAGCCCTCATAGAGGGGGTCCACTGAAAAATGCTTGAGTTTCGCTCTGACTTCCATTATACTTGTTACTCTAAGAGCCACGTCACACGATTCAATTTACTGAACGATATTGTTAGAGATTACATGCACGCGTGATCGCTAACAATATCGTTCACATCGCTGGTGAGCTGTCACACAGGCAGACTCACCAATGATGTGGACCTGCGAGAACGCTGGTAACCATGGTGCACATCGGGTTACTAGGCGCCGCGCACAAATCTGCAATCAAACAATAAAACAATTACATGCAGCGACACACAAACGATATCGTTTAAGCGATCAAAAATGCAGGTCGCTTAAGCGATATTGTTGAGTAAATTGAACCGTGTGACGTGCCTTAGCCTGTCCAACTGCCCATCCGACCAGCTCACTCATCACTAGTGTTAACCCTTTCACCAACCTGCCTGTCTTCACCTTCCTGACCATGCCACTTTTTTCAATTCTGACCAGTGTCACTATGATTTAATAACTCTTGAATAGAGATGGGCAATCCTACAGATGTTCAGGTTCGGCAGATTCGGACAGACTTTAAAAAAAAATACAGGTATGGGACTGAACTTAAAACTTGAGCCTGATCTCCAAAACCCCATATAAGTTTATGGGGACACAAACGTTATAGCTCTATAAAATGGTAATAAGGCCTAGGGGCCTGCAAAAGGAAGCTGTCACGTTTGTCTCCTGTGCCTTGAAGACTTGTGACAAATTTGGGCCCAGAGTCTCTTTGGCTTGAAAGACTCTGGATAAAACATTGTTAAATTATTTTGGTAGTGTAGGTGATAATATCAATCTCTTGTGCTAGCAAAGCTCCTAGGTGCTCTACCCAGGTAAGGCAATTTTGTGACCACTTCCACCTCCTTTAGATGGTCACATGATCCAACATCCCTTGCTGGTGAATGAACTTCATTCCTAGTCAAGTGGCCTGGGTGGAAGGAGCTCTCAGTGAGCTGACTGTTGCTAAGCCACCTGGTGGCATACAGTTTGGCTGCAGTCATAAAGTTCTTTTATCATTTGGTGTTTTCCGTCTATCTTTTATTCCCTTCATGTTTTATTAAGTCAGCAGTGGGCTTACTTCTCCCACTGGCCAGCATCCTAGAGAGAGATAAAAGCAGGGCCAGCAATTGACTATGTGTCCTGCTCAGCGACAGGGGGAAAAAACCTATATAGGGACAAAAGGGAGTTCAGGGCACATCTGCAGGTGAGTTCAGGAGATGTCCCTTCCCTGTTTCCTACTGACAGGGCCCACCATTGTGATTGTCCCCGGTGTACCCTTGTTTGTTGTGTTGTGTGCCGGAAAACTGTTGGTCCATGCACTACTGTCGTGCAGTATTTTCGGACACAAAAGCAAAATGGGGATTAAAATAGAATTTTACTTATCAGTCTCCGTGTGCTTTCACACTACTTCCAGGTCTACACATTAATCCTTATGAATATTCATCTGCATCCCCAGGCCACCCTTTGTGACAGCGTCTGTGATTGGTTGCAGTCAGAATAAGCCCCTACTCTCTTTGCTGGTGTCTGTGATTGGTTGCCATACACATTAGTATATGGCAACCAAGCTGCTGTCATATTAGTGTAAAAATAAATAAATAATTGAAAACCTCGAATTTGTATTCACAGCATAGATAAAGCACACGGCTACAAACTACAGTCCCCAGCTATGTGCGTTATCTTGGTTGAGTATCAAAATACTGGGGACCCCATGTGGGTTTATTTTTAATTATTTAAATAATTAAAAAATGGTGTGGGGTCCCCCTGATTTTGATACTCAGCCAAGATAATGCACATGGCTCAGGGTTGCTGAGCCCCCTAGACTAAGAATAGCAGCCCTAACAACCGCAGAAAAGGGGCATCCATTAGATGTGCTTTTCCTGATGCTTTACCCAGCTCTTCCCAATTGTCCTGGTGTAGTGGCACAGATTGACACATTGTACTGTGGTCTGTATAATATTATTACGAATTGCTTTATTTTTTCATTAATCCTATACAGTGCTCTGTTTCCATTGATTTACCTATGAAATGTGTATCTTGTCCACATGTATTGCACAGTATATGGCTGCACTAGCAGATGCTTATGTATATTCTTTATGCTAATAATCAGTGGTTATACTGTATGCAAATAGCTAATTATGAGTGAATTGAGAATAGTAGGTGTAATCTCATATGTTTAGAGCAGGGGTGGGGAACTCCAGGCCTCGAGGACCGCACACAGTGCAGGTTTTCAGGATTTCCTTAGTGTTGCACAGGTGATAATATAATCACCTGCACTGGTGATGATTCCTACCTCTGTGCAATACTAAGGAAATCCTGAAAACCTGCACTGTGTGCAGCCCTCGAGGACTGGAGTTGCCCACCCCTGGTTTAGAGTAAGGAGACTCTACCCAAAGAGGAGTCCAACACATGAGTCAAAGTCACGTTAAGATCCCAATAAAGAATAATTGAGCCTTCAGCAAAATTGTGTGGAAGTTAAGATATGACCTATCGATATGAGCCTGGTCCTGATTCGAGATAGAAGTTAGCAATTTTAAATACTATGTCAGAGATACAAAGTTTAAAGGCCACTTTACACACACAGATATCTGTGTCCAACTTCTGAACAGATCTCTGGTTGCAGTAAAATCATGGACACATTGCTCCATTTTGTGGCTGTGTACAAATGCAACAATGTATCCATGATTTCACTGCAACCAGAGATCTGTTCAGAAGTTGGTCACAGAAGTTGGTGTGTGTAAAGCGGCCCTCATGGTGGGTTTACACACACCAATTTATCTGTTCAATATCTGAACCAATCTCTGATTGCAGTGAAATCATGGATACATTGCTCCATGTTGTACACAGCCACAAAATGGAGCAATATATCCATGATTTCACTGCAACCAGAGATCTGTTCAGATATTGGACTCAGATATCTGTGTGTGTGAAGTGGCCTTCAGGGTTGGTTCTATGGAACCAGTAAATATAATGGCCACTTTACACACACCAACTTATCTGTCCAACGTCTGACCAACTTACTGGTTGCAGTGAAATCATGGGCACATTGTTCCATTTGTACACAGCCACAAAATGAAGCAATGTGTCCATGATTTCACTGCAACCAGTAAGTTGGTCAGACGTTGGACAGATAAGTTGGTGTGTGTAAAGCGACCCTAATATCTGTGCTTAAGTGCAAATCTATGGTCTGACGTGAAGTATCTTGAAGAAAGAGAATATGGACATGTTTCTTGTGAACAGGATCTGGGACCTTTTCTCTGGTCTAAACTTTTTAACAAAGCACTATTGCAATTTTTTTTAAAATCAAGAATAAATGCATTTTAAGGTAAAAATGTCCTCAAAAATTTCCATTGCCTTTAATGACATACTTGCCAATTTTTCTGAGCTGCAAGGTGAAGTGGGGAAGCCTTACATGCTGTAATCTAACGCCCTGGGCATGATTGACATTCTCCTGACTGGCCATGTCATCTCTTCTGCATTATAAATCTTGCACATCCTAAGTATGCGCAGGTATATTATTTCCTAGCTTGATTGGGTGGTTTCCGGAAAGGGGTGTAAAAAAATTAATATTATTTTCATATTATACATTTTTATTCAAATTATTAGTTGGCATGGAGTATTTATAGGCGTTTTTCATCAAAATATACACTTTCTGTATGTTTCTTTATATTTGGAGTAGAAATGCTTCCCCTGTTCTAAACCCTAATGTTGTGAACAGCATTTTTCACAATAGGGCACGTGAAGCCTAAGTTTGGCTATATTATATCTTATGCAGGATTCTGCCATACCCATGTATGTTGGCCTTTTAAATTAGGGGGCCTGTCCTGTGGAAATTCACCTACAGTTAAAACCAAAAGTTTACATACACTATATAAAAAGACACATATGCATGTTTATCTCTCTATCTGACATGAAATCAGAATAAACCTTTCCCGTGTTAGGTCAATTAAAATTACCATAATTATTAACATTTGCAAAATACCAGAATAATGACAAAGACAGAATGTTTTAAGGCATTTTTATTACTTTCTACAAAGTCATACGTTTACACGCACTAAGGTTATTATGCTTTTAAACACTTTGAGACAGCCCATATGATGATGTCATGTTTTTGGAAGTCTCTAATAGGTGTATTGACAAAATCTGAGTTTAAGAGACACACCTGTGGATGTATTTTAATTCACACCTGAAACACACTGCTTCTTTGTGTGGCATCCTGGGAAAGTTTAAAGAAATCAGCTAAGATATCGGGAAGAGAATTGTGGACTTGAACAAGTCTGGTTCATCATTGGATGCAACTGTATATAGAACTGGGTGGTGCACCTAATGTAATAGTATATATGTTACTATTATGATGTAAGCCAGACTCTGTGCACTAGGTGTGTGTAACCAGCGCCAAATCTCATACTATATCCAGCGCCAAATTTAATCCTTATCCATGTGCAATTCTAATACTAAGCAGTCACCCCTCCATGAATTGATGGGTTGTTATTGGTTGTCTCATGACTATTTTGCAGCTATATTGCCTCCGCATTTATCAAGAGGGGCTGCCACATCTTCTCAGTGCATTAGTTTGTGTCTCATTTTTTGCTACATTAACTTTTGAACTTTTTGGGGGAATTTTAATTTCGTTTACTGTGACTACCTGAAAGTTTATTGTTAAATCTATATTCTTAAATAAATGCAGGCCTACTATTGCTATTGTTAGAATATTATTATATTATTTTGTATTTGTGAGTGGTTCATTAATATTTCCAAATTAGAAAAAAAAAAAATCTTTTTTTACTGTGTAGGAAAAGCAGAAAAAAAACAGAAAGGTCAATTACATCAATTCTGTATTAAACTAAATACGTAGTTATCATGCATGTGATATCTACTGACATTCTGTCCTTTAATGCAAATGCTGCATAAAAAGTGCTGAAATGCCAAACGAAAGATTTTTAAAATGTCATCTACAGTAAAAGCTTCAGGCTTTAATTGTTGAAAAATGTCCAAAAGAAACCATGATGCTATGGTGAAGGAGAAGATAATACTGAATGTATAAGTGAATTAGAAATGAGCGGAAATAACAAATTATTCTCAACCTTACTTTTTAGCATGAATTACCATCCAAGTGTAAATACTCATGTATCACTGCTTTCTGCTTTACTTTCGGTTATTTTAACCCCTTCCTTCTGCAACCAATTTATGTGTTCACGTCTTAATTGTTTCCTCTCCGCTTTCAAATAGCTTTCATTGACAAAGATACAGTATATGGCGGCTTGTTTTTTTGTAAGACGGGTTGTAGTTTTGAATGCACAATCAATTTGACTATTTTGGATTCTTTTTTAATGCGTTAATTGTTCAATAAAAATAGACCTGGAGATGTAAGTGTTCAGATAAGTATGAAAGATACCAAGTATATTTTCTTTTTACTTTTTTTGTTTTTGCTCAAAATTTTCTAAAGAACAAGAAAAAATTTGTGTCGCCATTTTTCGAGACCATTTATCCTCAATGGAGCTGTGTGGAGCATTATGTCAAGTGTGATGAGTGCATCTTCCTTTTAGAATGATATGATTTTGAGCTACATGCTATGTTTTGACCTTTTCTGCATTTTTGCTAACAATTGGGTTGTTTTGAGTTTTGTCTTCTATACAGTGTTTACCCATTAGGTTGGAGTTCCCTGAGTGCTGTACAGTATGCCATCTGTTACAGGAATCCGTTTAACAGATACATTAGTTTTTATAGATTTTCATGACAGATCAGATTAAAGGGGTTGTATTAACATCAATAATGGTTAAAATTGCAGAATGCTTGTCTTAAAAAAGAGGATTTGTAAAATTTTATTTAATGTTCATTGTCTACTATTACTGTTACGCTACTGGGTGTGGAGCCACTGCACCAACAGACCGGGCTTACCCTTATTGGACGTGACAAGGTGTCTACTGGGTCTTAACAAGAGCTTCTTGTGGTAAGGATGGACTGGGCTGTGTGTAGACACCAGGTACCATGCCAGGGCAGTCAGGACACAGTGGGTATTAAAGAATGGCAGAATGGAGCGGATGCTGCAGACAGGCAAGATGAAGTAGGTACTGAGAAAAGCAAGATGAAGGAGGTGCTGGACACAAGCAGGATGAGGTCAGATTCACAGACTAAAGTCATTATTGGGAGCCCAAAAGTAGATTGGTGTACTGGCATCAACAAACATACTTGGAACCTAACTGCTCAGTCAATTGTTGGGAACGTCCCTACAGGGAAGGGTGCCTTAAATGCTCAGTAACTGCCAGCCACAGGCTGGGAACACTTTTAGAGGGGGCATGCTAACCCTTTAATTGGTGGGAAGTACGTGTATACCCTAAGAACGCTCCCTGGAGATCTGCTCGACATGCACAGGCCCTAGAGGTTGGACATCAGGGAAAAAAATAAGATTTTGTAGTGACTAGCATCACACTATCATGACATATCCATAATGAAACTTGAGTATGTTACAGTAAGAAACTTTGCTGACAGAGTCGTATTACACAGGCAAGGGGGTGACACCTGTTCAATAACAAGGCATTTGAACAAGCTCAGAGCTAGGGACAGTGAGCAAGATGCTGGGTGCCAGGGGAACTGATATTACAAAGGGCTGGTAATAGCAGCTCAACAGGAGTTTAGCGAGTAGGGGAAGGAGGTGAGCAGCAAAGTGTGTAGTAATAAATAGGCTGAAGAGAAATCTCTAGCGAGACCACCTTAACATCTTACAGACCATTATATTACCTTTTTAAAGATGTCTCAATGAAGAAGAAATATTTTTAATACACCTGGATGTGCCGGATTATTTCATTTCCTCCTTGTTGTAAACCAAACATTGTTTTTCAGTTATATATATAAAAATATGTCTGTCTTTATAGTGTTTATTAAAATGCAGTACAATCTCCAATATATAGCAGTTACGGTTGGCACTTCTGTTTCCTTCTGGAAGAAAAATATTTCTAAATTGCTTTCAACAAAAATTGCTCTGGGAATACGTGAGAACACGCAAAGGAATTTCTTGAATGCTGCACTAAAAAGATCTGTTCTAAAGATTCTTTTGAAAAAATAGTAAGGTCCTGTCAAAGCTGCATGAATGAAAATGTTCCTGCTCATGACATTAAAGGGAACCTGTCACCCCAAATAAGCTTTCTAACATTTTAACCTGTCCCTGCAGCCTTACAATACATTCTAACACATCCCTGACTCACCTTTTTTACTAATCTACAAATATAAATAATGTAGTTAGGAAACTTACAAAATTCTTGTCACAGGGGCGTTCCTCCAAGGCATTTTGACCGGTAGGCGGGTCCCCTTGTGCCGCGCTACCCCTGCCTCGCCACTGTAATACGCCCTAAGGCAGGGGTAGCGCGGCACAAGGGGACCTGCCTACTGGTCAAAATGCCTTGGAGGAATGCCCCTGTGACAAGAATTTTGTAAGTTTCCTAACTACATTATTGTACTTGTAGATTAGTAAAAAAGGTGAGTCAGGGATGTGTTAGAATGTATTGTAAGGCTGCAGGGACAGGTATTAATAGGTTAGAAAGCTTATTTGGGGTGACAGGTTCCTATTAAAGCAAATGTTTTTACTTAAATTTACATGCAAAATTTCAGCTTAAAATTTCAATACTTGAAATGCACTAACAATAAAGCCAATTGGATTTTGTAAGGCCAAGAAGGTAGAAAAAGATGGAATTGGCAATATAGTAATACCTTAATCCCTTATTGCCCAATGGCAAACGGATAGGCAAAAATGATTTAGTCGTGATGTACAACCAGTATTTGCTTCTAACAAATGTGACCAGAGCCACTATCAATCTGTCAATCAAGTGGTTAATTGTGATACTATCTGAAGCAATAGTCTAAATTTTCTTGTATCTCTTAAGGCCCCGTTACACGGTATGAGATCATGAACAATATTGCTCAAACGTCACGGGTTTGGAGTAGTTCAAACGACATCGTTAGGACGTCGTTGCGTGTCACACCGAGATACGACTACGATAAATCGTTAGAACATTGATCGCAGATTTGAGAACATGTTCTCAAATCAAACGATCCTCGATCAGCCAACCTGATGCATCGTTTTGTGTGACACCGCGATAATGATGTCGTTAACGACTTCGCCTATTCACAACAGTGAACAAGTATCATTCGCTGGGTTGTGCGAACGATAGCTGCTCGCCACATCATTGGTGCGTCGTCCACGATATCTAGACGTGTGACATCTCACCAATGATGTCAGAACGATGGCCTAACAACCGCGCTCCCGTGAGATCGATGGTGATATCTTAATGACATTGAAGCGTGTAACAGTACCTTTAGGTTTTGTTCCCATCTATGTTCTTCATTTGTGTGGTTTTACTCCAGCATTTGAGCAGAACGACAAAAGTAACTGTAGTGCCAGATCTGTCTCATGAAGGACTGGAAAAGCTTCTGGCGAGCTCCATTAAGTAAATTGAGGTCCATCATATTTCCATCATTGTGTCCATTGTTTTATTGGACAAAATAGTGCAAACATGCTATTTTGCTTGGTATTTTAGACCACAATCAGCTAGCTATCTGCTGAACACTTATTCAGTTGACAGCTATTTTTTCAGACTCTTCTTAAGCTACGTTCACACATTGCACATTTTTTGAACGCTTTTTTGCGGGCACTTTTCAAAAATGCACAATGTGCCTTTTGTCTGCCGGCAAGGTGAATGTGAAATTCACTTTGCCATACAGATACTGCATGATTTTACACAGCGCTTTTATGGGAAAAAGCGCTGGCTTAAAAAGAATTGGCATGTCAATTCTTTATGCAGCAGCTCCGGCACTTTTTGCTATAGGGGACGGTACTGCTGGATCTGATGTCACAGAGGGGGACGAAGAATCCTGTTCCTCCTCCCCTCTGGGACATGTGTGACCGCCCGCATTTGATTTTGCAGTGTATTAATATTCACTGTGAAATCTAAATTAAAGAAAGTCAGAGGTATTAAAAATAATAAAGAATTAATACTTACCTCTCCGTCAGCTTGGTCGTGCTATCCGGAGCTGAGACAAGGCCATGTACCAATATGACAAGGCCTGGCATGATGCCATAGGGCACTGTATGGCCGCTCGCGGTCATGTGATATGTGACGCGCATATCACATGACCATGAGCGGCCAATCACAGCGCCCAATGTCATTATGACATCATGAAAGGTCCTTGCAGGTTGATGCCTGCTGCTGTTCCCGGCTCCCGAACTCTGTCACACCGGCGGAGGGTAAGTATAAAAATCTTTATTATTTTTAATACATTTGGCTTACTTTTACATTTGATTTCTCAGTGTATAATACACTGCGAAATCAAATGGGGCTGTGACAGATGTCACAGAGGGGAGGAGGAACAGGATACTTCCTCCGCTCTGCGACATCACTGAAGAAGGAGCCCTGTAAAAACACACGGTGTGTGAATGCACACGGGTGCAAAATGCTGAAAAAAGTGCCCGCACAAAAAAGCGCAAAAAAAGAGCTGTGTGTGAACCTAGCCTTATACTGTACATGTTTGGCCAAGAGTGCATGTATTCTCTGTAGGAAGAGAGTAATGAACTGTTTCTAAGCATCTTTGCTGGAAGATTATTTCACACTAGCTGTGAGCCCGATTCTAAAGAATCGGGTAGTCTAGAATCCATATATAGTTTATTTACTAATATTTAGGGGAGTGCGGTGAAATTAATTGTGTGTATACAGGTGGCTCAGTGGTTAGCACTGTATATGGTGGCTCAGTGGTTAGCACTGTATATGGCGGCTCAGTGGGTAGCAGAGTATACGGTGGCTGAGTGGTTAGCACTGTATACGGTGGCTCAGTGGTTAGCACTGTATACGGTGGCTCAATGGTTAGCACTGTATACGGTGGCTCAGTGGTTAGCATTGTACATGGTGGCTCAGTGGTTAGCACTGTATATGGTGGCTCAGTGGTTATCACTGTATACGGTGGCTCAGTGGTTAGCACTGTATACGGTGGCTCAGTGGTTAGCATTGTATATGGTGGCTCAGTGGTTAGCACTGTATACGGTGGCTCAGTGGTTAGCATTGTATATGGTGGCTCAGTGGTTAGCACTGTATACGGTGGCTCAGTGGTTAGCAGTGTATATGGTGGCTCAGTGGTTAGCACTGTATACGGTGGCTCAGTGGTTAGCACTGTATATGGTGGCCCAGTGGTTAGCACTGCGCGGTGGCTCAGTGGTTAGCACTGCGCGGTGGCTCAGTGGTTAGCACTGCGCGGTGGCTCAGTGGTTAGCACTGCGCGGTGGCTCAGTGGTTAGCACTGCGCGGTGGCTCAGTGGTTAGCACTGCGCGGTGGCTCAGTGGTTAGCACTGCGCGGTGGCTCAGTGGTTAGCACTGGGCGGTGGCTCAGTGGTTAGCACTGGGCGGTGGCTCAGTGGTTAGCACTGCGCGGTGGCTCAGTGGTTAGCACTTTAGCACTGCGCGGTGGCTCAGTGGTTAGCACTTTAGCACTGCGCGGTGGCTCAGTGGTTAGTAGTGCGCGGTGGCTCAGTGGTTAGCAGGAGTATGGTGGCTCAGTGGTTAGCAGTGAGTGGGGTGGGCAGAGTGGTCAGCGCAGTGCGGCGGGCAGAGTGGTCAGCGCAGTGCGGCGGGCAGAGTGGTCAGCAGAGGACAGAGGCACTCTGCCTGTCATACTTACCAGCGGGTCATCGTCTTCCCCGCCACGGCATTTTCACTTCGCCGTTGCCAGCATGTTGGCTCCACTCATGCAGAGCATTGCTCCTGTGCAGCCTCCTCTCTGCAGAGCATTGCTCCTGTGCAGCCTCCTCCTCTCTGCAGAGCATTGCTCCTGTGAAGCCTCCCCTCATGCAGAGCAATGCTCCTGTCCAGCCTCCTCTGTGCAAAGCATTGCTCCTGTGCAGCCTCCTCTCTGCAGAGCATTGCTCCTGTGCAGCCTCCTTACTGTAGAGCATTGCTCCTGTGCAGCCTCCTCTCTGCAGAGTATTGCAGAGGCACTCTGACTGTGATACTTACCAGCGGGTCATCGTGTTCCCCGCCACGGCATTTTCACTCCGCCGTCGCCAGCATGTTGGCTCCACTCATGCAGAGCATTGCTCTTGTGCAGGTTCCTCTCTGCTGAGTATTGCTCCTGTGCAGCCTTGTCTCTGCAGAGCATTGCTCCTGTGCAGCCTCCTCCTCTCTGCAGAGTATTGCTCCTGTGCAGCCTCCTCTCTGCAGAGCATTGCTCCTGTGCAGCCTCCTCTCTGCAGAGCAATGCTCCTGTGCAGCCTACTCTCTGCAGAGCATTGCTCCTGTGCAGCCTCCTCTCTGCAGAGCATTGCTCCTGTGCAGCCTCCTCTGTGCAGAGCATTGCTCCTGTGCAGCCTCCTCTCTGCAGAGCAATGCTCCTGTGCAGCCTCCTCTCTGCAGAGCATTGCTCCTGTGCAGCCTCCTCTCTACAGAGCAATGCTCATGTGCAGCCTCCTCTCTGCAGAGCATTGCTCCTGTGCAGCCTCCTCTCTGCAGAGCAATGCTCCTGTGCAGCCTCCTCTCTGCAGAGCATTGCTCCTGTGCAGCCTCCTCTCTGCAGAGCATTGCTCCTGTGCAGCCTCCTCTCTGCAGAGCATTGCTCCTGTGCAGCCTCCTCTCTGCAGAGCATTGCTCCTGTGCAGCCTCCTCTCTGCAGAGCATTGCTCCTGTGCAGCCTCCTCTCTGCAGAGCATTGCTCCTGTGCAGCCTCCTCTCTGCAGAGCAATGCTCCTGTGCAGCCTCCTCTCTGCAGAACATTGCTCCTGTGCAGCCTCCCCTCTGCAGAGCATTGCTCCTGTGCAGCCTCTTCTCTGCAGACCATTGGCCCTGTGCAGCCTCCTCTCGGCAGAGCAATGCTCCTGTGCAGCCTCCTCTCTGCAGAGCATTACTCCTGTGCAGCCTCCTTTCTGCAGAGCATTGCTCCTGTGCAGCCTCCTTTCTGCAGAGCAATGCTCCTGTGCAGCCTCCTCTCTGCAGAGCATTGCTCCTGTACAGCCTCCTCCCTGCAGAGCATCGCTCCTGTGCAGCCTCCTCTCTGCAGAGCATTGCTCCTGTGCAGCCTCCTCTCTGCAGAGCATTGCTCCTGTGTAGCCTCCTCTCTGCAGAGCAATGCTCCTGTGCAGCCTCCTCTCTGCAGAGCATTGCTCCTGTGCAGCCTCCTCCCTGCAGAGCATCGCTCCTGTGCAGCCTCCTCTCTGCAGAGCATTGCTCCTGTGCAGCCTCCTCTCTGCAGAGCTTTGCTCCTGTGTAGCCTCCTCTCTGCAGAGCAATGCTCCTGTGCAGCCTCCTCTCTGCAGAACATTGCTCCTGTGCAGCCTCCTCTCTGCAGAGCAATGCTCCTGTGCAGCCTCCTCTCTGCAGAACATTGCTCCTGTGGCAGCCTCCTCTCTGCATAACATTGCTCCTGTGTAGCCTCCTCTCTGCAGAGCAATGCTCCTGTGCAGCCTCCTCTCTGCAGAACATTGCTCCTGTGCAGCCTCCTCTCTGCAGAACATTGCTCCTGAGCAGCCTCATCTCTGCAGAGCATTGCTCCTGTGCAGCCTCCCCTCTGCAGAGCAATGCTCCTGTGCAGCCTGCTCTCTGCAGAGCATTACTCCTGTGCAGCCTCCCCTCTGCAGAGCATTGCTCCTGTGCAGGCTGCTCACTGCAGAGCATTGCTCCTGTGCAGGCTGCTCACTGCAGAGCATTGCTCCTGTGCAGAATCCTCTCACCTGTATCCTGGAGATCAGCTCTTGGGGGCTCAGTCCGGGGTCCTCTGTCAGCTGTATGTTCCCTTGTGATCGCAGGATGTCAGAGGCAGAGAATCACTGATGAGGACACGTCTGATGTGAGACAGCGGCATGATGTCTCCTGTGCTGACTGCAGCAATGAAAGTGCCTGTGATGATGTCACAGTCATGTGATATAGCCCCGCCCATACCAGTGACATCATCTCAGGTCCTGAGAGTGAGAGACTGTGCATGGACTCGCAAAGGCATTGCGAGTGTGGCAGGAGAGAGAGAGAGACTCAGCATGGACTCGCAAAGGCATTGCGAGTGAGGAGAGACTCTGGAAGGACTCGCAAAGGCATTGCGAGTGTGGCAGCCACGCATACGACGACGGAAACACTGCCGAATATGACGGAAGTGGCCTTATGGTAATTATATATTAGATAGGCTGCTTTCACATCATCATTTCTGCCCGATCGTGGCAGATCTGGCAGCTTTGCCGCATCTGCCACGTAATGGCTGACTTGCAGCAAGCCCCATTCATTCTCTATGGGACTTGCAGTCAGATGCGGCAAGTGCAGTTTTGCTGGACCCAGCAAATCCGGCACTTGCAGTGAAGGAAAAAAATGCTGCTGGCAGCAGTTTTTTTGTGTCGCCGCAAGTGCCGAATTTGCTGGGTCCAGCAAAACCGCACTTGCTGCATCTGACTGCAAGTCCCATAGAGAATGAATGGTACTTGCTGCAAGTCGGCTGTCATGCGGCAGATGCGGCAAAATCTGCTGGATCTTCCGCAAATCAGCAAAAATTCTGATGTGAAAGGTCCCTCAAGGTACCGTCACACGGGGAGATATCTCCGGCGATATCGCCGAGATCAGCCTGTTCAGGCGATATTGAAGCGACATCGCCTGTGCATTGCCGCGTGTAACAGGGCGACTGAACGGCGATAAACTCCATTTTCCGAGTTCACAGATTTCCCAACAATGTTGGGAAATCAGGCGATGTCTGTTGAGCGATCCATATGCCTACTGCCGTGTGACGCGGCGATAGCAATGGCTCCGGCGATGTGTGATTTCAGAAAATTCAATCTGCAGGCGTGGCAGGCAATTTGTTATGCACGGCCCTATGCCGCCTACCAAATGCGTTCCAATTGGCCGGCGCCAAGATCATGGATTTTTGGGGGAAGCACCTACGTTCCTATTGTTGATATGTTCCCAGGGCGCCATTTTGTAAGAGCTGTCCCTTCAGCACTGCACATAGGCGCGGTGTGC
Organism: Allobates femoralis; assembly: GCA_033576535.1. Taxonomy (NCBI): domain Eukaryota; kingdom Metazoa; phylum Chordata; class Amphibia; order Anura; family Aromobatidae; genus Allobates; species Allobates femoralis. The sequence goes on from JARQOC010001498.1 coordinate 25,697, forward strand.
CCAAGCATGTCTTGGTATTTTACAATCACGGACACACACAAGTTAACGAAGCACCCCCAACAGCCATTATGTTGTTGTCAGAAGATAGTGTGCACATTGTCACATTTAACTCCACGATCTTTATGTCCGCAGCACATAACGTTGCGTTACGCCACGCCCGCGTGTAATTGTCCCGTAGGTGTCGCCGAACTGTTCCTTCGGATGATGTGGCGCGCAGGGCGCCTTTAAATTTTGACACAGCACGCTATTGGGCGTGCTGACGTATTGAAGTTGTTTTCAGTTTCATTCCGCCTGCAAGGTGCTATCCCTCCCATGCACAGTGCAGCACAATTATGGCCGCTCCACACCGCGCTGCCACATGGGGGATGGCGGAGCTGCTGATCTTAATTGATCACTGTCATCGATATGATTATTGGGGACACCATCCCCACCGCCACCCCAGGCTGCGCAACCGCCGCACTGTGCTGAAGATCCAGCGTGCCCTGCTCCGGCAGCTATGTGTGGAGAGGGAGGTCAAAGCCATACAACATAAGATAGCTGACCTTAAATTCAAATCTCCTGGACGCATATTGGAGATCCGTGCACGGATTGCCAGGCTGCGTGGTGAGTAATTGTTGTCCCCAAACACACACCTGCACATGTACATGTACCAAACTACATAGCAAGATCCACCAACATATCAGAAGGAGAGTGTGTACCCTGTCATGGGCACAACAATGTATTTGTCAAGATGCACCCTCATTTGGAGACGGACATTACACTTGTGACGGATAGACAAGCATCCAAATTAATTAAATATATGATTGTAATAATTTATTTGACTCAATGACAATCTGTCAAATGCATTGTTAAATACATTCTCTGCATGTCCCATCCATCATGGCAAGGGGAGGGACTGTTTAGTCCAGGTGACATGTAGGACAGGACACTGTACACTCCCTCTCCTTGGCATGCTGCATGAAACCTGCCTCATTATTTTGGGAATTGTTCGACTGCTAATTGATCTCCCTTTTTTATGTTAAAACAAGCAAATGTCGTTTTTGAGACGTCAAAAAGACAATAAAATTTAGAGACATCTGTATGTGTGAACAATGTGCAGTCGGTGGAGGCTGACACGCAGGCAGGAATATGGATAAACAAGTGCTGAGATTTACAAATGTGAAGTCCGTAGTCAGGTGTAACTTCTATATCCGTGTCCTGCTACGCACTTCACATTGTCAATGTTATTTTGGGTAATCTTATCTATCTGAAAGACACACATGACACACTGCCTCCCAGATGTTGCAACACACACAGGGGCCAATGTATACCCATTAGTAGGTAGAGACGCTCCTCAACAGAGTACATGACCAAGATGTGTACGTACACATCTTCAAAACACCATTGCAAGCATTGCTTGGCCACCAAAAACCATACATACACCGACCCTATTTTGATGTGTTTTGCCGCCACATTACACATCATGTAATTCGTGTACTACTCTGGGCCTTACACATACTGTGTAGGAAACACACAACAAGGCTAACACATGATGATTGGCATGCCACATCAACTTCAAACATCTTTTTTTTTAACCATGTAACTCCAAGAGGCACACTCTCAAAATGTCAGAGAAGCAAGTGTTGAAAATGTAACTAATAAGCTTGTTGCTTTGGCTTACAAATCCAGATGCCGAAGACTCATCCTCTGAAGAGGGCAATCATGCTCCACCCGCAGGTGTGCCACCTTCCCCACCGCAAGAGGAGGCTGCAGGTCCAACATCCCCAGCTAGGATTCCTGTCCAGGCCGAGGAGGAGATGCCATCAGCTCCGAGGCGGAGGACAGCCTGTCGCCATAGTCATCTCGGCAGGAGTCTCTCTTGAACTTTTCTGAGACATGGATGGAGGAGGATGACAATCTCCCCTCACCACCATTGCCCCAGGAGGGTAACGACATCTACCCACCTGCTGGTCTTGATGATGCGCCCCCCTCTAGCCCCGGAGAACTTTTGCCACCCGGACACGTCTTGTGGCCTCAGAGCCCCAGCCCAGGGGTGACCCCACCTCCCACAATGTCGAGCTCGGTGGCCAGCACAGGTGTGGGCATGTCCCCCGCAACGGATGGTGACGATGTGGTGTTCCCTACCGGCCCTGCTGAGGAGGATATGCCTGAGGCTGTGGCTGATGCAGACCTTGATGACTATGGTGGTAATTGTTTTTTGGTTTTATTCACGGGCAGCAGACTGGTTTTTGGATTTTTCGATCACCTCTACCTATTTTTAACTTATATTTTTATTGTCAACATTTTGTCCCATTTCAACAGAAGGCGAACGTGCTGGTGAAGCCGGGTGGAGTATAAGTGCCTCCCCTTCATCCCAGGCAAGTTCAGATGCTGCCGAGCAGGAGGGTAAGTAGATGTTTGGAATTTCAATGTGGCCAAGCCACGCAGGTTGTGGTGTTGTTATAATCTTCCAATGTTCCCATACAGGTGCCCCGACTTTGGCCGACGTCAGACGTGCACACTCCAATTTTGCACGGCAACTGAACTTGTCACACCAACAACACATCACTGAGTTGGCACGGTTAGGGGATATGCTGCTTGCCCTTGAGCAAGCCCATGCTGGTGTCCCATGAGTCGAGGACACCCAAGAATTCAATGGGCCATGTTGGCCGAAGAAAATGTTGTCCATGTTGGACCCTCCACATAATTTAGAGCCATGTTGGCCTTTCAAAATTTAAAATTGCCCCCGTTGGGATCTTTTCGTAGAGTGTCCAACATTTGGAATGGACGGACTATGTTTGGCCAAGCATGTTGCCCTGTTTGGCAGTATTTTCGCACATTGGGACCCTCATAAGTGTGTTTGGGATATTGAGACACTATCCAACCAAACTGCATTTCTTTGTGCCTAAAAATCGTGAAGGCTACTGGCTAACAAAATAAACAAAGGAGCTTTATGTGTAAAACATTGTGTTTGGTTACTGACAGAGGTTAGGATGCATTAACGTAATAACTCCTCACCTAATAGGGTTGCCCAGCACACAACCTGCGTAATCAATCAGAACAATACAGATGCTGCCATGTTCGTCGAAGCACCGGTCCCTGTGTTCACTGTAACTTTACTATTGGGCAAAGTACCTCGTAGCCATAGCTACTGTGTTATTGTGTTTTGGAAAAAAATACATGCTAATGTCTAGGTATATTTCTATGTGTGCTGAAAATTACGCGTTGAAGACTAATATTTGCCACAAACATCATGAAGGTATTTTGGATCAGACTGTGTGACGTCTCTGAAATGATAAAGGCAAGACTGTAAGCAGGCTTAACGATGTTTCTGTTTTCCAATTTTCAAAAACAGAGCAGTTAGCACTACAAGGCACTTGCTCGTATGCTCACCTTCAGAACAGAAATACATGTACCAATTACGGCCCTCTATATATGATGTGATTCTGTACTAACAAAGAATGCATATATGTGGAAGGGACAACATTCATGTGTCCTGAAGTTAATATAATGGATGAGTAATGGGCAACATGTGCACTCCTTCTAGAATGAAAATTTATTTTGTGGACAGCAAAACAGCATGACATCCGTCATAAATTATTGTTTGTGAGGGCTAAAATGTAACCCATGACATGAAATCAAATATTCTAATTAGGTGTTTTTTGCAAAACGGACCTTAAAAGTATTGACCCAAAAAACTAAAAAGAATAATTATAGAGGCTGATACTGAGGGGCGTCTGGGTTCAAGGCACCACCATGGGCCATTGTTGACTGTTGATTTAGTGTGGGATAGGCATATGGCACAGGCCTCTGCTGGTGGTAAGGTTGTTGGCCTCTGAAGTCTGGAGGTATCCCCGCTGCAAAGATTTGGCCCCGGGTAAACTGGCCAACTGACGTTGTTTCCGGTGGCTCGGATAAGATGGTCCGCCGTGTTATGTTGCCATCACTGCCCGCGTCCAGGGCCAGGAGGATAACCCTCTCAACATTTCGTCTGGTTTCGGAGTCCATAGTAACCAACCTCTCACTGACCACCTGTCCAAAGCCAGTGCTAGGTTTGCTCTCCATATTAAGCAGAACTTTTTTGGCCCATGTTCCCAGTTCGGTGGTAGGTGGTGTGATTGGTCGTCTCCGCCGGACGCTAAACCTGGGAGGGTGACGCTCCACGGTGTGAACCTGCTGGCTAACCGACTCCCCCTGTGATGTTGCTGCAGGGCTCTGGCTGCCTGATGGGTTGTTTTCTTGCATAGACCCAGTTGACTCTGTTTCCTAAATTAAAAGATAAAACCATAATGAAGCCACTATGAAGTTTAAAACATACTATGGTCTACATTGTAGCTGCATGTGCCAGCTCTGTCAAAAACAAGTGTCAATGGATATTTAACTGGGCCAAAACAGACCCATAGGGGGTTATGGGCAATAATGTAAAGTGGAAACCACCGGTGCTTGTCTTCATAAAATTTTGTTCTTTATTATTAAATGAAATTTATAAAATCATTCAGCGTGCTAGCTGGGCGCTAGACGCGTTTCGGAAGACACAACTTCCTTAATCATTAGCAATACAAAATACAAAAGTTTATACATTTATAAAAAAGAAACCTCCACCCACAGCTGAACCTAATTAACAATGGTGATAATAAAGAAACTAAAATTTAACTCTTTCACATGTTATGGAGTTGAAACTTGCACAAGAGGGGTATTGCACTATTTTCTGACACACCAAAATATTACAATACATACAGTATATATTTAATAACTTCATGGATCTCCACCTTTAATGTTTTCATTTTTACTTCCTTTTCCTTATCCTTATATGATGGAAAACCAATACATTGTAATACAAAGAAAATTTCAGTGCGTTCTAATATATTTATGATGATTATCACATATTAATAGATTTCATTATTACACTCCTAATGTGCGGTTGTTTTATTGTTCAAGCAGATTCTGAACTTAATCATCCCGGTAACTTTATAGCTAGTCTTGTTTTTATCTTTTATTTTCATATATAAATACATTACTCCATTACCTCAATTTAATTATATTATGGGGGGAAGGGGGTAAGAGAGGGAAGAAAAAAAAAGAAAAAAAAAAAAATAAGCTTACAAGTTTAGACACAGAAAATGTGCATGCCTATGAAATAGTTCAAAATATAGAATTTCTAATACATATCCTTTTACTTTGACATTTGTTTTAGCAAAGATCGCAATATTAAAACTTAAAAAATAAATCAGTGAAATTAATGCCCAAAAAAAGTTTGGAAATTTTAAAAAGTTTTTTTTTTTTTTTTTTTTTTTTTTCTTCCCTCTCTTACCCCCTTCCCCCCATAATATAATTAAATTGAGGTAATGGAGTAATGTATTTATATATGAAAATAAAAAATAAAAAACAAGACTAGCTATAAAGTTACCGGGATGATTAAGTTCAGAATCTGCTTGAACAATAAAACAACCGCACATTAGGAGTGTAATAATGAAATCTATTAATATGTGATAATCATCATAAATATATTAGAACGCACTGAAATTTTCTTTGTATTACAATGTATTGGTTTTCCATCATATAAGGATAAGGAAAAGGAAGTAAAAATGAAAACATTAAAGGTGGAGATCCATGAAGTTATTAAATATATACTGTATGTATTGGAATATTTTGGTGTGTCAGAAAATAGTGCAATGCTCCCTCTTGTGCAAGTTTCAACTCCATAACATGTGAAAGAGTTAAATTTTAGTTTCTTTATTATCACCATTGTTAATTAGGTTCAGCTGTGGGTGGAGGTTTCTTTTTTATAAATGTATAAACTTTTGTATTTTGTATTGCTAATGATTAAGGAAGTTGTGTCTTCCGAAACGCGTCTAGCGCCCAGCTAGCACGCTGAATGATTTTATAAATTTCATTTAATAATAAAGAACAAAATTTTATGAAGACAAGCACCGGTGGTTTCCACTTTACATTGTTTCCTGGGCAGTTGCCAAAGCTGCCACACCAGGTGCAGGAATCCAGGAGGATATGGGCGGTGGAGCGGCCTTTTCCCTTTCCCTTTCCCAGTGAATACAGGTTATGGGCAATGCTATGATTGAAAGGGAAAGCTACAAGGCTTGGTCAATGTGGTCCATCACAGCTTACATGTCGTTTGGGGTACAGCCATCCGGTCAATGAAAGGGTCCGTAGACAGCAGAAGATTGTTTCAGGACAAAACACCTAGCACTTGACACACATGTTTACTATATGGAAACATTCTGTCCACACATTCCTTCATGGTCATTTTTTAAAAGCCACACACACCTACCTCGGAAGCCGGGAGCGTGGCCATTGATGTCGAAGCTCCTTCTTCCAGCAAGGTACGACTATTCATTGTTGGCCGAGGAATCTGTTGGTCCAGCGTGAACTTTAAAAGGTCATAATACCACAATTGTGGTATATACAGATCATCAGTGCCACACCCCGAGCGGGAGTCCATCACTTTTTGGTGCTCCTTCCGGAAAACGGTCCTTAGGGACTTTATCTTGACCTTCACAAGGGTTTCATCGCAGGCCTCCCCGGGGTGGTATTGCACATACAGCTCTGCTAGTTTGCCATAGGCTGCTGACTTAATGGTCTTATTTTTGTACGATGGGAGCCGAGTGCGCCATAAACATTCGTGCTCTTCATAGAGGGAAATGAAGGCACGCAGGAATTCGTCATTGTCCGACATCTGAAATTGAGACCAAAAATCAAAACAGTGTAAACAGCCATGTGTGTTTGAAAATTAAAAAAAAAAAAAACAGACCATAGCAAAGAGCACTGTTTATAATTTGGAGAGCTGGTGTAAATTGGGGCAATTGTTGTTACATTTTACATTTTTGGCCTAACATGACACATTTAAAATGATATGTGTCACAATATGCATGGGCTAATATTTTCAAATGATAACTAGTGATCACAAGATGACGTTACAGTGCAACATTGCCTTACATGTGATCAGAAATCCTGTAATGCTTGCACAATGAAGGCAAGAGTCACCTACACCTGTGTGTGTATGTGATGTTTGTCTGTATGTCCTCCCAAAAATGGGCACTTTGGAGCCATAATTTAGCAAGGGCAAAAAAATCTGGGACAGATGCGGAGACATCAGATAATCATGTCATGTAATTTATTGATTGCATCTGCACTGACTGCATTGTCGATGGCCGCCACCAGCATTGACCATCACCTTTCAAACAAGGCGTGGACAATGGTGCTGGAGGATGCAGTGCATTACACAACAAAATATATGACAATACACACTTGCATGTATGCAAAATCAAGGGGATAGCTAAAGGCATATGTAGGCTAGCCTGTGTGGTGAGGCTTATGTGTGGTGCTGTTTCACAAATGTCCTGTATCCTCATATGAGGCCCCCAAAATGTACGCTGACATATCATTCCCATGAAACAGAATAGGGCTTCTCTATGACATAATGGATCCTTCATTAAAGTTCTGACATTATTGGAGGTCAATGTGGCCATTGTATTAAGGTGTGAAAAATATGTGGTCAAACAAATTTGGATTGGAGATAAATACAAGCCACATAGAGTGCATAACATCCAAAATTAACAAAACCACACAATAAATGTCAGTTCCCAAAAAACAGGCAGCAAAGTAGTTTGCAACAAACACAGAGACACATGTTTTGTAAAACAAACTGAGACTACACTTTACATACCGTGAGTAAACGCTATGGAGACGCCAGCCGGTTTGATTCTGAACACGCAGACACCTGTACATGTTCGGAGCACGCTAAAGTAATTGCCCCTGCAATGTGATTGGTCGTTCGTTTGCGCCCATTGCCCAGTTCCCACGCCCATTGCCTCACGCAGGTGCGGGTTAATTGACTGTGGAACTCAGGTCCAACACTCCTCTTGGATCTCTAGTTGGCGTCCCGGGCACATGTGCCTTTGGAAAAGGAGATTTTGATGTTCCAAACGCAGCAGCGTACAAAGGTACAGCTCATGTATTTACAAGGCGCAGAAGCAAAGTTTAATTGCATTGCAGCTTCTGATGGTTTTATTACATTGTTGGATGGCCAATATTGTTTTGTTATTCACAGGGTCGCATTAGCTAAAAAACACAGGCCGTTATTCCCGCTGATCACTTGTGCTACTGTCACCTTCTGTTGTCAAAAGTGCAGTCTTGTCCAAGGTAATTTTTTATAATTTAGCCCTTAGACCATCATTTTCCTGGAAAAATGTATGGTGCTGGCTAATGTTGTTTGTATTTTCCACTTTACCTTTAAAACAGTTGCATTCTTGAATGGACCCCGAGCCCCAAAGACTACTGGCTTTGTCCTTGGTGGAGGAGGATTTGATTGAGGAAGATGAATGGGAGGCCAGGCAAAATACACCACCCCGACGGATGTGGGTGCGGCCGTGGCTGTTGAACAGGCCAAATAATTCGCACATTACCCTGATCCGGCAGCTGGAGGACCGGAGTCCTCATGACTTCCGTAATTATTTACGCATGACAGAGGACACCTTTAAACTGCTGCTTGAAGGTGTCCGTCCTTACATTGCCCGGGAGGACACTGTCATGCGCTTGGCTGTACCACCTGAGGAGCGGTTGGCTGTCACACTGCGGTTCCTGGCAACTGGCCATTTGATGACTGCCCTGCAGTATACTGCAGCAGTCTCACGGCCCCTGTTGAGTCGCCTAATCCCCGAGACATGTCAGGCCATTGTGAGGAGCCTGCTGGCATCTTATATGCCCTTTCCATCTACACCCGCACAATGGGTCGAGGTTGCCAATGGGTTCCAAACTCGATGGCAATTCCCCAACTGTGGGGGGGCATTGGATGGAAAGCATATAAGGATCACACAACCCCCCAACAGCGGCTCATTCTATTTCAACTATAAAGGGTATTTCAGTGTGGTCCTTATGGCCCTCGTCAATGCCAACTATGAATTTCTTTACGTAGATGTCGGGATGAACGGTCGTGTGTCTGATGGGGGTGTGTTTTCTCAGAGCTCCTTTGGTGAAGACCTTAGGAGGGGTCGGATTAACTTGCCCTCAAATGATGTCACCACTGAACATCTCAACTTTGCGTTTCTGGGGGATGAAGCCTTTCCACTTCAGGCACACCTACTACGGCCATATCCCCAGAGGACTCTGACCCCTGAGCAGCGCATTTTCAATTACCGGCTGTCCAGGGCCCGTCGGGTGGTTGAAAATGCATTCGGGATCCTGGCCAATAGATTCCGCTTGTTTCATACACCTTTGAATATGAAAATGGAATCTATCCATATAGTAGTGATGGCCTGCTGTGTGGTGCATAATTTTCTGCGTCGTAGGGATGCTGCATCATACACGCCAGGAAGTTATGTGGATTCAGTGGACCCCAATACCGGAGAAATTCAACCGGGTGACTGGCGTGCCCACGACCCTGGTCTTGCGCCACTGCAAGGGTTAAGCCAGGGCCGTGTCCAGCAGGATGCCAGGGCCATCAGAGACAGCTACTGCTCCTACTTCAACGGCTCTGGTGCTGTGGAATGGCAGCAGAACATGGTGTAGTGTGTGGGATTACTCCACCCTGTATTTTAAATGTAAACCCAGATTCATGCCTTGCTGTAAATCCAGCTACTTTTTTCGTCCCTCATTAATTGGGAACACAGATGCTCCAACATCATGGGCTGTGTTATGTTTATGATTTGTTTCTGTGCACAGGATTTCTGGGTTAAAATTTGATTTACACCATTTGTAACATGTGAAATTCCTTGATTTAGCAGCCACAGTAACGTTGGCATTAAAAAACAAACACACATTGCTGGTGCTATATGGCACATTAAATTGAGCTGCACACAAACAACTGTGTCATTGATTTGCTTCAGCATGGGTTAAATGTAAACTAGCAAATTTCCACAACGCACAAAGATAGTCTAGAGACAAAGGGAACAGAGCCGGACCTGTGGCCTTGGCTGCAAAGGTCAGGTCCAACGTCTTTACTATTTTGTGACCAGAGTATGTTGTATGTGCACCTTCCTGAACAGATGTGTGACTAAAATCACAAGTGCATAGTGGCTGCCACATGCGTTCCGGAACCATATTTGCACGACAACGACATGTGTGGTGAACACAACACGCAGACATCAATCTCCGTGGCTGACAAATGAAAGCGCTGCTGTGACGACCAATAGGAGTAGTAGGGACGCGGTCGAATAATGTCTGGCACGCCTTGTTGTGCAAATTTCGGAACATATTGCCAGTGAGGTGGTGCTGTGTGACACGGAGATCTGAAAAGCTGACATCGCTTCGGGGTTGTTTCAGGCGATTCCGGAATCGCCTGATCGTCCTGGATTGCCGGCGATATTGCTACGTCTGACGTCTGACGAGCGATGCTGAAGCGATGTGCGCGTGCATGAGATCACCGACACATCGCCGGAGATATCTCTCCCGTGTGACGGTACCTTCAGAGGCAAAAAAGATCATTTTAATTCAACATGCCAAATCCTTCTTTTCCTCAACTCAATGTGTGTTGGAAAGAACACAGAATTTGGTTGGCTCTTCCTGTCAAAATCAGGAGCCAACAGGTTAAATATTTCAGGTGGATTTTCAAGTTGCTGGCCATGCTTCAAAATCAAGATCTAGAGTCGTCTGTATGAATATTGTCATAGAGACTTTTTGTGCAGATGACACTTGGGGACACTATGATTCCATAGGTGGCAGCTGCAGGTGAAAGAAAACACTAAAATAGAAGCCATCATCAGAAAATTGTGTATTGTATATACCAGAATTTTGTGTTAAAAGATTTCTTTGGCAATTTGTTTTACTTATCATGATCTGTATTAAAAATAAAAATAAGAATTCTTGCAATTTTCCCTCTGGCCACTGTGGCTTTTTCAGACCGTAACTTTCTATTGTTTCATGAAATAATACATGTACATAACAACAATACTTATATCCTCACCATATTTTTGTATTGCTTCTGTGCAAAGGTCATTGTGAATGAAGGGGCAGCAGGATCATCTGTGAAATTGCCTATTGTGATTGATGAATCCTGTATTTGGCTACTGGCATTACTGTGATTTGTCTGCCGCATCGTGTCATCAGATCTATAGAAGACCTGGTGAGACCATGCTTGGTGCACTGTATCCTGCAAATAAAAAATAGTGTAGGGAGCGCTTCTGCTGGAAAGGGATAGTGTATTACATTGATTATTATATTAGATTCCTTTTTGCTGCTGTATTAACTCAAAAGTATTTTTCAGTGCTAATTTAAATATATTCTATACTGTTGTTGGCTGCTTGTAGCGTAGGGAGGGTTGCAGAAGAGGGGATAGTACATTATAGGCAACTAGGAAGGGATTATTGCCTTCCAGTCCTTACTGTTATGTTAACCCAAAAGTTTTTTTCAGAGCTAAATCAATTTATTCTATTCTGCAATTATACTACTCTTAGCTGTATGTAGAGTAGGGAGAGTTGCTGTAGAAGGCAAAGTTTGGCATTAGTGGCATATAGACAAGGGTTTGCCTTACAGTCCTTGCTGCTGCTACATTAACCAAAAGGTCTCTTCATGAAGAAGTAGTAGCAAAACACGTATCAGGGGATTTTTTTGCATGCAGTGGCTGAACTCAAATTGGTAAATATTTTTTTTTAAATTATATTCATGACTTCATTCTTTACAGAAATGTTCATGTACTTTTGTGGGTTAGTCACTCTCTTCAGCCATAGTGGTCTTTCAACTGTAGTTTGCTCATCGCTGTGGAACTTTCCTACTGATGCATACAGTATATTTAGACACCCTATGTGCAGTTACTACTTGATTGTTTAATCTGTATATTATATATTCCTTACCATCTTTGATGTATTTTCTGTACAATAAGCTTTGTCTTTGCAATTTAAGGTCTGAATTAAGAAAAAAAAACAAAAAAAAAACAAATTCTGGAGAAAAAAATGAGGAGATCATGTGTGGTGATGCCCAAATATTTGACTAGCCTTGGTCACAAGGAACATGACGGTGGCTAACAGTTGCGAACAAATAATTTTTCAAGTGAAGAAGTCAGGAGGAGGACCAGAGTGAGGAAGTGAAAGACAGGGTGGTGGATAATAAAGTCACAAACCCAATCTAGCAAGGTGGCATGTAGAGCAAAGCATTTCAGTGAAGAGCTGGAGCGATCCACACCATCGCAACAGGCAGGAAAGGCAGCAGGGTGGCGAGAAAGAGGTCAGGCAACTGTTCCTCACAGTATCCACAGTTGGCAAGTTTCCCTGTCAAAAGTTAGGTGTTCCCCAGTCTGGCGCTTTTTTCAAGATAAGTGTGGATGACAAGAAAATGGTGATTTGTGATGTGTGCCATACCAAGATCAGCAGGGGCCTGTCCACTGCCAGCCTGACCACCACCAGTATGCTCAGGCACATATCATCCAAGCACCTGACCAGGTGAAAAAAAACAAGAAGAGCCATCACTACCACAGGATAGCATGCAATGTAAATCGAGCGACTGCACATATTAATTCCAAACTGTAAATATTAAATAAATTGAGATCTTTGGCAAATAAGTGATCCATTATTTTACATACCCATGCCTCAAGGCATATCTCATTAGAGCAGTCCTGTTCTAAATATTTTTTATTTCATTTAATTTGTGCCTGGGTTGTGGCTGACCTCCACTGTGCTGTGCACACTTAGTTTAGATTGCTATTTCTCCTCTTTTGATTGTGGCAAACCTTGGTAGCTGTTCACACAGCTATCTTACCCTGTCTACAGGCTTTGTTAATTACAAGCACCATTTTTTGGGCCTAAATCTGTATTTACTCATGAATTGCTAGCCTGGTGCTGCGAGGGTCAGTTTTGAATAAGTGCAGTCGCACGCTTTACAATGCATGCTATCCTCAGGTAATGCTGGCTCTCTTCTTGTTATTTTTTTAACTGACTAGGTGAGTCGAATGCCTGGGTCCGCAGTGTCTGTGAGTGATACCACTGCCTTTTCCCTTGCTACATGCTGGGCAATCACCTGTCCTGGGCGCAGGTGCAGATATCTCCTGCCTTGCACCTGTTGTTGCACATTCACAACCACCATCAGCAACCATGTCAACTTCCTTGCCCAGCATCTAAACACTAGTCAGGCACATTTCCACACTGCTTGCTCTGGATATGTTGCCATTTAGACTTGTGGACATTGTGTTTGTCTGCAACCTCATGCGACTGTCCCTTGGTACTTGGTCTGTAGCTGCTACTATTTTTCCAGGGGCACAGTCCCCGACCTGCAATGGCACGTGTCCCATAACATCACCCATGCTCTGACCAATGCAGTTACTGGTAAGTTTGACTTAATGACTGACACATGGACAAGTGCTTGTGGGCAAGGATGCTACATTTCCCCGATAGCACTGTGTGTATCATAAGTGCTTCCTCCAACCTCTACACCAGTTCCTGCATCCCCTCATCCTTAATCTCTGAATTGTCATCTTAGAGCACATTTTCCGTATCAGTCACAATCTGGAAGCACTGCAGCACTGTCTTGGTGAAGAGGCAACAGGGTCTCCTGAAATTATTTGATTAGGTGACAAATACACACAGCCACAGAGTTTTGAAAAGCTATAACAGACCACACAGATCTATGGCTGTTGCCACTGAACCTACAAAAAGGTGTGGTTTTGTGTAATAAGGGCCGTAACCTGGTTGTGTCTCTGAAGCTTGGCAAGCTGTCACATGTACCATGCCTAACCCACATGGTCAAATCAGGGTTCAGTGGTTTCTGAAAATCTGCCTAGATTTGCCTGAGCTACTTGTGTAGGTCCGCTACGCATTCACCAATTTATACAAGTCAGCTATAGCTGCCACCAGTCTGGCAGTGCTGCAGCAGCGCTTGCAAGTACAGACTGGTATGCAACATGACCCCACTCCAGAATTTCATTACACATGTTTTTAAGGCTTTTTGGCAGCAGAGGACCGCAGTTGATTCTAGTACAACAGGGCAACGGTATTTCGGGAAATCCTGCACATAAAATGAAAGTGGGTAGGATGTCGTATTGGATTTTACAAAACTTTGAAGAACCAACAAGAGGTAAGCGGGGATGAGCCCTAATTAGCGAACCTCCTGATTCTGTGTCAACTTAAAGGGGAAACCCGTCACCCCCTTTGGGCATTCTAAACTGTGCCCACCAGCTCAAAGATAATGTAATTGGGGGCTTTTAACCCCCCTATTTGCCCAGACGCCCCCTCATACCTGAAAAAAGAACTTTTATTTTGTCCTCACTGTATTCTATTAGGGTTTAAGAGGTGCTTTGGCCTGGTGGATTAGGTCCTCGCCAACCCCCCGGTGCAAAAACCCGCCTTTTTTAAAAAGTTCCCCCC
>JARQOC010001499.1:0-39973 GCA_033576535.1 Allobates femoralis
AACAGTAAAAAAGACATTTTAAACATACGTTTACTAAATCTCGGCTAGAAAAAAGATACATTCAAATTTTTTTTTTTCCTTTTTTTCTTTTTATAACCTAAGCAGGAATCCCAAGAACAGCATCACAGCCCCTTTTTTTTGGAAAAATTTCATTGCTTTTGACATAAAATGTGTTTTCGCGTCTAAACATGAAAATAGACATTTAAGCATACGTTGACTAATCTCTGGCTAAAAGAAGAACATTCAAATTTTTGTCCCCTTTTGCTCTCTTAAGAACCTAACAGGATCCCAAAAAACACATCACAGCTCCAGTAGTTTTTTGGGAGAAAAATTCCTTTTGCTTTGACATAAAGTGTGTTTTCCGCGTCTAAACAGTGAAAATAGACATTTAACATACTTTGACTATAACCCTCTGGCTAAAAAGAAGAAAACATTCAAATTTTTTGTTCCTTTCTGCTCTCTTTTATAAACCCTAAGCAGGAAATCCAAAGAACAGCATCACAGCCCCGGGGCCAGAAAATTTGGAGAAAAATTCATTGCTTTGACATGAAAGGGGTGTTTTCCGCGTCAAAAACAGTGAAAATAGACATTTAAGTCATACGTTGACTATATCTCTGGCTAGAAAGAAAAATACATTCAAATTTTTTTTGTCCCATTCCCCTCTCTTTATGACCTAACAGGAATCCCAAGAACAGCATCACAGCTCCAGTATTTTTTGGAGAAAAATTCATTGCTTTTGACATGAAAGTGTGTTTTCGCGTCTAAACAGTGAAAATAGACATTTAAGCATACGTTTTACTATATCCTGGCTAAAAGAAGATACATTAAAATTTTTTTGTCCCATTTTTGCCCCTCTTTTTTTAACCTAAGCAGGAACCCCAAAAACAGCATCACAGCCCCAAAGTATTTTTTGGGAAAAAAAATTCATTGCTTTTGGACATGAAAGTGTGTTTTCGCGTCTAAACAGTGAAAATAACATTTAAGCATACTTTGACTATAACTCATGGCAGAAACAAGAAACTTTTAAAAATTTTTGTCCCATTCTGCCATTTTATAAACCTAAGCGGGAACCCCAAAGAACAGCATCACAGCTCCAGTAGTTTTTGGAAAAAAATTCTTTGCTTGACATAAAAAAGTGTTTTTTCCGCTTCTAAACAGTGAAAATAGACATTTAAGCATACTTTTGACTATATCTCTGGCTAGAAAGAAATAAAATCAAATTTTTTTTGCCCCAAATTCGCTCTCTTTATGAACCTAAGCAGGAATCCCAAAGAAAAAGCATCACAGCCCCAGAAATTTTTTTGGAAAAAAAATTAATTGCTTTGACATGAAAGTGGGGTTTTTCGCGTCTAAACAGTGAAAAAAGACATTTAAGCATACGTTTGACTATATCTCTGGCTAAAAGAAATACATTCGGGCGTGGTTTTGGGGACCTCAGGGAGAGCAGACGTGTTTAGCTCGAGCTCCTGCTCCTCAGCCAGAAAAAAGCAACTGGATCTTTTCCCCTAGGGGATAAACCCTTACCAAACCAACTAGATCTCCCCTGAACCAGCTCCAAGAAACCATCTGGACCTACTGGACTTCTCACTTCTGGTTTTTTTTTTCCTCTTTGGATTACTACAATATAAATCTTCTTGAGTCTTTATTTCTCCCCCATCTACTTGGCCTAATTAGGCACGGGACATCTTTCTGGACTCAAACCAACTATTTTGGGCTTTTTCCCCGGGTTCTGAGTGGTCAGGGGCCTTTTAAACCAGCTTTTGGACTTTTCCCGCCTTTTTTCGGGACTTCCCGCTTTCCCGCCAAAATCGGGGCTCTGAGGACCCGGGGAGCCGACCCCCGGGACCTTTCCCGCCTTTTTCGGGGTTTCCCGCCTTCCCCACCGACCTTTCCCGCTTTTTCGGGACTTTCCGCTTTCCCCCGCCAAATCGCGCTCTTTCTCCCCCCCTTTTTTCGGGAACTTCCCGCCAAAACCCGCGGGTCCATTACAGACCCGCGGGTTGCTAAAAAGCAACCGCTGTCTACAGCAGACTCGATTACACAGCCGAGTCTTCAGCCTTTGGGAAAACCCAGCAGAATCAAGCCATGAATTAAAAGCGATGTTACTGTGGGTGAGTAAACCCTCCAAAAATACTGCCGTTTTCTCCGGACCCACTCAGCACCTCCTGACATCTTCCCGGTTTCTCTTGTGCTCCCTACTCTTTGCCTTGGATATCATACAACAAAGAAGCTAAGCCTCCAGCTAACTGAGGCAGTTAGATCTGGTATCTCCCAGATCCTCATCGTATGGTTAACCCCCTAGAGGGAAAAAGGAACCCGAAGGGGTGGCTACGGCCAGGTAGGAGACTTCTTGAACTTTTTTGATCCTCCTAGGTCCCCTCCGGACATCCCGGGACCCTTTGGGGACTTTCACAGCAGTTTCCCCCCCTTTTTTGTAGCCCTGTTATATAATTTTATTGCTGCGTAAACAACTGAAAGGGGGTAGGTGGCGCCCAAAAACACATCCAAGACACCAAAGTACCCGAAAGCCTTTGGAGCTGCATCTGAGTTTAACTACTACTGCTGGAAACCCTTTTGGGAAAAGCTGACTGAAGCCTCACGATCCGGTTAGCGAAGGACAAGCTCCTCAATATTTTTTTATATTTTTTTTTTTTTTTTTTTTTTTAAATCACCTTTTTGACATCTCAACCTGATCTGGGCTTTCTTTCTGGGATAAAATTTCCCCCTTGATTTGAACACCGCAGGGAAAAAATTTAAGGGGTTAAAATCTTTGTACAGGGGTCATTGTTTCTGGCTTCACTCTCCTGCTTTAGTTGGGGATTCCAGATCCCCCCCCATATAAAAGAGGGTCTCCTGATCTTACCATTATTATTGCATACCCCATTGAATTTTCTACAACAGTTACTTCCCCATACCGGGCCCCCCGGAGGATCCTAAGGGAATCTCTGCAGAATTTCTACTGACCTACACACCAACAGGGAAATATCAGAACCAAAATTTGCATCTTTTTCTACTGATCTTTCGACAGCTACTCTGCCCTTCGTTGGAGTTGTTATAGCAACCGAATAAAACTCCAAGGCACCTTCGACACCACCGCGACTCAGCTGTGATTACCTCGCAGATCACCATATGCAACTATCAACTATCTGGGACTCTTCGTTGTGGATACAAACTTACCAAGATAACTGATGAATTAATCGGACCTGCACGGACTGGTCATCATTCATTTTCACAAGTCTTTTCAACTGTCCCCCGACCTTCATCAACAAGGACTACCTCATTCGTGTTCCCTTAGAACTCTGAATATATAACATAACGCCATCTTCTAAATCTTTGGGATTTACGTTTGAAGACTGGTAAATATCTTATTAGATCTCCTCTGTCCTACTGATTATCCTAATTACCTAGTAACTTATCAATCTCATCCTATTATCATTTATATCTCTACATAACTCTTTCTATATATCTTTTATTTTCTCCTCCTTTCATTCTACTTCCCTACGAAAACCTTTATAAATACCTCAACAATTATTCACATCCTTTCTACTAGCTCAATTAACCTCTTCTTCTACTACTCTTAAACTTTTTCTCACCAGTTCTCTCCTTCAACCACAACTAGTGAATACCATATTCTGTTTTCTTTATACTCTTCTCCATTATATTACTTAAAACATATTCTTTGACAACTCCTCCTATAATCCTGATTACACTCTTTCTTTCTTCTAATACTTGTTTTCTCCCTTCATCTCATATCCTCTCTCTCAATTGTGACCCCTTCTAATGTTTCCATTTTCTAATCTTAGTACCCCTATTATAACCCTTAGCCTCTCTTAAACTAAATTTACCCTTTAACTTCACACACTTAATTATTACCAATTGATAATTTTGATTACTATTAAACGGCTAAAACCAGATATGTCAGGACTAAGCACCTTTCCTTTTGTTGAATATTCGTTATTATCCCGAACACAACCCTAACATAACAACCTATATAAACACACCTATTCAACTGCCTGGCACCAATAGTTTGTTGTCACTTGATACCGTCTTCCTCGCTGTATATAATGCCCTCAAATTATTAAGCTGATTACTGCAAGTATAATCTTTGCTGGACAATACTAATACAGTTTTTATCTCAGGATGAGAAACATATACGACCTCCTATTGACCATAATATAGCCCTATCACAATAAATAGTCTTCTAAAAATGGGGCAAGTTGTCAACTGTTAACAGGGGACTTCCAATTAGGAATGAGACAGAATTCTTTCCTCACGCCGGGTAAATCCTTATAAAAAGAAGAGGAGAATAAAACTCAATTACTCCTTCTTTGAACATGGTGGTCAGAGCCCTTATGACTCCTTCCTTCAGATTAAACCAATCTCAAATTGAAACAACATCATGATCCCACTAAGACTATTAAGAACTCTGTGAGATAGCCTCATGACAGTCAATAACCAACACCGTTACTTCCACCGATTTCTTTACAAATCTCACACTCAAAACATTTTTAAGTCCTCCCCTAACATATTCTACAGTAATACTCCTGATACAGCATTTAGATCCCTCCATCTTTACATCATAAACCCGACCAACAGTTTAACCCACTATGGCTACAAGCAAAACAGCTTAAAGAAAAGCCAAAACCACCCAGATCGATATAAAAATCACACTGCAGATATGAAACATCGCTCTAAAGATCCACTAGGATACTAGCACGACCAAGGCCTCTGACTGCCCACATGACTATAGAAAGAGGAACCTATGTAAAGACCCCAAGTTTCCCTCCCAAAAAAGAAAGAATATGTGCCACCAAGAAAAAGACGGGACCTTCCCAATACTGAACATGCCTAACTCCTCAGATTCGACTTAAACGACTCTCCTAATATCTCCCCACTCAAACAAAAACCATGAAAGAATCTCTCCATTACCCAAAGACACTGACACCTGATGGTATAAACTGGTCTGGCAATAGACAAAAAGTTTTCAAAGATATCTTTAACGCTCTTGATAAAAAGAATAAAGCTTTTGAGGAGAAATTGGAACCAAGATTTGGACATATGCAAGTTTCAGTGGATAACATTACATATAAAGTAGACAAAAATAAATTTGATATTTCCTCTTTGCTGTCCAAACACGAAGGAACTGGACAATGACCACAAACTCCTCCAAGGAAAACTTACATTGATGCAGAAATAAAAATCTCTGACTTAGATTGAAATAGATAGAAGACAAAACCTGAAGTTACATGTATACAGCGGAAACCATCTTACCCAACCAAGTTAAAACAATACGCAACAGATTTAATAAGACAATCCGATACCCTCGTTATCAATCCCAACACCTAACATAATTTCAATTTACCGTCTAAGGAAACCAAACTCCCTAACACTCCCAGATACCCCAAGAGATGTCCTAATCAAGTTCCAATTTCTACAAGAGAAGGAACAGATAGTAGACTACTTTAAAAAAAATAAGTCCCTTCCTGCTCCATACCAACAATGTCAGAAATTTTTGCTGACATATCCAACATCTACGATGCAACAGAGAAGGGAACTATCACCCATTATCAACTCATACAGAAGAGCTCCACTTTCCGTACAAATGGGGCTTTAACCCAAGAACAAGAATTGTTAATTCAACATCAGGAAGTATTTCTTGCACTCTCAAAAGTAAGAAGGTCTTAAAACCCTTTAAAGATCTGGGAAATAACATTCTCATAAATAATCTATACTCCAACTAGTAATGGTCTGAGGGTTATGCCAAAAACACTAGCCAAAATAAGAGGTCTTCAACGTGATCCTTGATCCCCTCCGTTGAGTAATTGAGTTATTTTTATAAATTCTAAACAAACAATTCTAGATAATTAAAACTATATTGTTTTTTATAACATTTGAATTTCCAAACGAGACAGAGATAGCCATCATTCAAAACAGTTTCCAATTCCAAGTAAATAACATTTAGATCATTCTAACTGATCATGTCTCTCCGCTTTATACTCCCAAAATATCAACGGACTTAAACTCTCCAAAAGACGTTTTTCCTATGGAAAACCTCAGAGATTCCAAAGCGGAAAAAAATAGGACTCCCAAAGACCAAATTCTCAGCACAACAACCACAGAGATTGACCAACACAAAAACTTCCCAGAATATCTTCTGTGCCAACAACTCGAAGGAAAAAGGCGGAGTAAGCTATCATGATCAAAACAATGTTGCGTTCGAATTAATAGAAATTAATTGCAGATCCGGAGGGGAGAATTCCATGTCCTCATCTGCAAACTTAATTCCCACACTTTTTACTCTGATAGTCTCTATGCCCCCCAATAAAAGCTCAAAAAACCTTCTAAGTTATGGACATGAGTAAATACATACAAAAAACAAGGGATCTACATAATTATTTGGAGACTTCACAACACTGTCCCAATAGTGTAATTCGACTCATCAAACAAATCCAGGAATAACAACAATCAATCCCATGACCCATGGCTCCACAAATATGACCTATTCTACCCATTCAGATGTTAAACCCAGAGATCGGGTCCATAATTTTGGTCCGACCACGCCCCACATTTTTAAAGTCAAACAGGCCAAACCCTTATCTCCCAAAACAAGGGAAAATAACTACCGGCTATAATCTCACCCATCATAAAAAAAGGAAATGAGGAAAACATCATTAACCTTAAAGGAAAACGATTTGGAGAAACGTTCAACAGTACTCTATGGTCACTTTCAAAGCGTTTTCGGGGAAATTAAACCCAATTAAATGCCCAATTGATTAGGAAAAACCAAGAAAAACTTAAAAAATCTGGGGGCCCCAAAAATCAGAACTTAGGTGTCACACCAAAACTCTAATCCCCCAATCCTGGAGAAATTTTTAAACCCCGCCTAAATACAAAACGCCCCTTAATGATTAGAAAAAATTTTCCCCAGACTTTTAAAAAAAAATGCATCATTCCCTTTTTCGGACGATAAAACCATCCAAAACTGCCCAAAAAAATAAACATCAAAAAATCAAGGCGAATTAGGAAATAAAAGATCAAACACCAAATTTACATCATCATCCCGGAAATTCAAAGGAATTTCCCAGTATTCTCCTCCTTGATAATTTTGAAAGAACCCCTCAATCAATCCCCTGAATTACAGAAATAAAACCCTTAAACTAAATAAATTAACCCCCCACATTGAGAATGGACCAATAGTTCAATTCCCCTTTTATACTACTCCTGAAATAGCTGAATTATAAAAAAAACAAGATTGAAAAGCACCTGACCCAAAAGGTTTCAAATGAACTATAAAAGAATTTTTTTCAATCCTGGCCCCCTACCTCCAAAGTTCAAAACATACAGCTCCGGATATTACCAGATGAATGCTTGAGGCCAATTACAGTGATTTTTCCCAAAGGTAAAGGGGACCTCTGATGTCAAGAAAATTTTGACCCCAAAATCTTTTGAACACCGACCCCCAAAATTCTGGCCAAACTTGCGAAAAACGTTTTAAAAAAAAATTTGTGAAAAAGTAATACACCCAGACCAACGGGTTTTATACCGGACCCCACCACCGTTGATGCACAAGCGGGTCTGATTAAACTCCACATTGAAAGACTAGCCAAACCCTCTGCCTCTGGCCCCTTCCCATGCCCAGAAAAGGGATTTTGATGGTTCATTTCAGTTTTTATTCACTACGTTAAGAAAATTCGGACTCAAAGGTATACTCGTACAATCCAATCTTGTAAGCCCCCCACAGCTTAGTAAATCTAAATACCATTTTTCCCCAAAAATTTTTTACTTTTCAAATGGGACAAAGGCAAGGTTGCCCCCATCCCCACTTCTTTTCGCGCTATATATGACCATTGCCCTCAGCATAAGACAGAATTCTACATCAAAAGGGATTTTAATTAAACCAAATCAACATAAATTTCAAATTGTCGCACGACTTTACTGTCAATCACTAACCCCCTAAAATCCCCCGAGACACCTCGACTTGGAACTTAAATACTCCCCGGTCTAACTTCAAAATAAACACAACTAAATCACAAGTATTGGACTAATTTACCGGTACTCCCCCTACAATACCTTAAGAAGAATTTTACTTCTCTGGAAGGAAAGACTTAAAATTTGGGGAATTTCATTAACAAAACATCAACAATATGTACACTCAAATTTAACAACTCCCTTAGCTCCTTTTGCCAAGAATACCCAAAGCCTTCCAAATTGAAATTAACTTGGTTGAGTAAAAAGAAGATTCAAAATGCTCCCTTTCAAATTTTTGTTTTCAATAAGATCTAGCCCTTTTTCATTCCAAAACATGGTTCACCCAAAAAAACCAAAACTCAAATACGAGCCTTATATGACAGGAAAAACAGCCCGAGAGTTGCTCAATAGCATACAGGGACAAAATCTTCAGCTGGACTGGGTGTACCCAATTTTTACAATATTATTTGGCCCCCACTAATTAAATTATCCCACAGTTGGTTCTTTAACTCCCCGAAATGCCTTGGATCTCCATTAAAGGCTCTCTTGCAGGCGAAAATTTTAAAATCTCTCCTCATTGCGTGCCCTTCGGGAAACCCCCATAAAAAACTTCCCCCCTCAGCCAATCATTAAACGACAATTCAATTTGGAAAAAATTTCACTGCTAAAGCGATAAACACCCTTTAAATTGTCCTCAAAACATACCTTTGAGACGCTCGAACCCCCTCTTTCCCATTCCCGGGATCTTGTCAAATTTGAAATAAAGGAAAAACCCATGCTCGGACCTATAAGGGAGGGTTTTGTTACTCATACCCTTCCATGAGATGGCAACCAACTTCCCCTTATCTAGGATGAAAGGAACCCAGTGAGAGCTCTGGATAATTACCTTCGGACTCATAAACAGGACTTCAAACTCCCATCGATTATAACGAATTTGATCAGCTCCCCAAAAAGAATCAATTTGGACGACCAAACAGCTCTAAAAAATCCTGAATGACGAATTAGAACTCCCAGCCCTTTCCTTTCCTAAAAGAAAAGGGAACAAGAACGGGATGAAAAATTAATTTGGAAACCCTGCCTAAAACACTAAAACTGTTTTTCCAGCACTAAATGGCCACCTTACACGAAAATTACTCCCAAAATACTGCCAAGGTGGTACAAACACCCCTGTCGTATTAAACCGTTTTTTTCCAGTCAACTCCCTTTTTTTTGGAGAGGATGTGGACCCAATGGATCACTCTCCACATTTTTTGGTTTGCCCTAAAATTTCGCCTTTTCTGGGTTGAAGGGTCGAGACTTATGAAAAAGTCACCAAAAGCCATTTTACTCTTTCCCCGAGTTGGGCCCTTTGCCTTGGGCGTGAAATCTTTCCTCCAAATACTAGAATTCCTAATAGCTCATGTGGTATTGACCGCCAAGACCCTACGCAAAAAATTTGGAAAAAACCTGAACCACCTCATTAGCTACTCTGATGGGAAAATTACTAACCCCATTGCAACAAACGAAAACTCTTTTGCTATTCGCAACAACCCCTTGGAATAAATTCTTCCTTCAAGGGGAACCCTATTCTCATTGTAGCCCCACCTTTGCCTTAAAATTCCCCCTAAAACCTATTTATGAAATCAATTATAAACAGAACCTTTACTGTTTTTCATACAATCAAAAACAAAACAATCTAAACCTATTTCTCTTTCCCGGAAATAAGTTCATCACAAAATCTCCAATATGTATATAAAAAATTTTTACTCAATTTCTCAATAGTAAAATGTTAAATTTTTTGTTCCTACGATTTTTTATTTCTATATATTTTCTCATTGTTCTTACCACTACAATATGATCCTATTTGTTATTTTCACTTAAAAGTCTCAACACTGTATTTACTGCTTTAAATGTTATTGTATTTATTGTATGTCTCCCTACCCTCCCCCCCCCAATTTTTCTTTTTATTATGTAACCCTTCCCTTCCTATTCCCCTTTATTATCTTATACCTAATAAAAATTTTGATGAAAGAAGAAACATTCAAATTTTTTGTTCCTTCTGCTCTCCCTTTTTGAACCTAAGAGGGAAACCCAAGAAAAAGCATCACAGCTCCATAGTTTTTGAGAAAAATTCATTGCTTTGAAAAGAAAGTGTGTTTCGCGTCTAAACATGAAAATAGACATTTAAGCCATACGTTTGACTATATCTTGGCTTGAAAAGAAGATACCATTCAAAATTTTTGTTCCATTCTGCTCTCTTTAATTAACCTTTAAACAGGAATCCCAAAGAACCCGCATCACAGCTCCATAGTTTTGGGAGAAAAAAATTCATTGCTTTGACATGAAAAATGTGTTTTCGCGTCTAAACAGTGAAAATAACATTTAAGCATACTTTGACTATACTCTGGCAAAAAAGAAGATACATTCAAATTTTTTGTTCCAAACTGCTCTCTTTTTGAACCTAACAGGAATCCCAAAGAACAGCATCACAGCACCAGTAATTTTTTGGGGGAAAAATTCTTGCTTTGACATGAAAGTGTGTTTTCGCGTCTAAACAGTGAAAATAGACATTTAAGCATACGTTTGACTAATCTCTGGGTAGAAAGAAGATACATTCAAATTTTGTTCATTCTGCTCTCTTTATAACCTAAGCGGAATCCCCCAAAGAACAGCATCACAGCTCCAGTAGTTTTGGAGGGAAAAAATTTATTGCTTTTTACATGAAAGTGTGTTTTCCCCGTCTAAACAGTGAAAATAGACTTTAAGCATACGTTGAAATATATCTGGGTAAAAGAAGATTTCATTCAAATTTTTGTTCCATTCTGCTTTTCTTTAGAACCTAAGCAGGGAAACCCAAAGAACAGCATCACAGCTCCAGTAGTTTTAGGAGAAAAATTCATTGCTTTGACATGAAAGTGTGTTTTCGCGTTTTTAACCGTGAAAATAGACTATTTAACATACGTTTGACTATAGCTATCTCTGCTAGAAAAGAAGATACATTCAAATTTTTTGTTCCATTCTGCTTTTCTTTATGAAACCTAAGCAGAATCCCAAGGGAACAGCACCACAGCTCCAGTAGTTTTTTTTGGGGGAAAAATTCATTGCTTTGACATGAAAGTGTGTTTTTCGCGTTAAACAGTGAGAAATAGACATTTAAGCATACCTTTGACTATATCTCTGGCTAGAAAGAAGATATACATTCAAATTTTTTGTCCATTCTGCTCTCTTTATGAACCTAAGCAGGAATCCCAAAGAACAGCATCACCCGCTCCAGTAGTTTTTGGGGAAAAATTTTATTTCTTTGACATGAAAGTGTGTTTTCCCCCGTCTAAAAAAGTGAAAAAAAGACATTTAAGCATACGTTTGACTATAACTCTGGCTAGAAAGAAGATACATTCAAATTTTTTTGTCCATTCGCCTCTTTAAGAAAAACCCAAGCAGGAATCCCAAAGAACAGCATCAACAGCCAATTTTTGGAGAAAAATCATTGCTTTGGGCATGAAAGTGTGTTTTCGCGTCTAAACAGTAAAAATAGAATTTAAGCATACTTTGACTATATCTTTGGCTTTGAAAGAAGATAAACATTCAAATTTTTTGTTCCCTTTTTGCTCTCTTTATAAACCTAAGCAGAATCCCAAAGAACAGCATCACAAACCCGTTTGTTTTGGAGAAAAATTCATTGCTTTGAAATGAAGTGTGTTTTCGCGTCTAAACATAAAATAGACATTTAAGCATACGTTTGACTATAACCTTGTTAGAAAGAAGAAAAACATTCAAATTTTTTTTTTCCATTCTGCTCTCTTTTTGAACCTAAGCAGGAATCCCTAAAGAACACAAACACAGCTCCAGTATTTTGGAGAAAAATTCATTGCTTGACATTGAAAGTGTTTTTCGCGTCCTAAACAGTAAAATTTGACATTTAAGCATACGTTTGACTATATCTTTGGCTAGAAAGAAGATACATTCAACTTTTTTGTTTCCCTTCGCTCTCTTTATAAACCTAAGCAGAATCCCAAAGAACAGCATCACAGCTCCAGTAGTTTTGGGGAAAAATTCAATTTCTTTGACATGAAAGTGTGTTTTTGCGTTCCTAAACAGTGAAAATAGACATTTAAGATACGTTTTTTACTATATCTCCTTCCTGGACTCCCGTCCGCTTCTCTCCTGCCTGTTGAAGCTGAGCGGTGGCCCCGGTCACCTCACTCCAACTCCTGCAACATAACATCCAGTAGTAAGGCTACTGTTTCATCGAAGCTCTTCATCCCATTCTAATATAGGGAGAATGGCCTGACTCTCCTGCGAACTTCTTATCCAAAATTTAAGCACTCAATCCCTCCAAACACCGATAAAAAGAGCACATATCAGATCAGGTGAGAGTTCCCCCGCTTTAACTTCTCAACCTTCCTTCGCTTCCGGTTACTTGTTACCCACTGCAATGTACTTGCTGTTTTTTTCTCCCCCAATTTTCCCCTGCCCTTTTGTGAGTGTATTGCATTGCGAACTGTCCATACCAACTCTGACAACCAGAGGGCGCCTAGCGTTATTTCTACCCTTTTTTTCCCGCGCCAAATTATCTCCCGCCTTTTTTGCGAGTGTATTGCATTGCTGAGAGCGACCCAATCACCAACTCATTGACACCAGAGGGCCTACGGTACTAACCCGTTTTTTTTTCCCGCCAATTTCTTTCCCTCTCGTTTACACCATGACACTGCTTTTTTAGTTTGCGGTATACCAAACTGTTTGAAGCCAGAGGGACCATTCTTTTCATTCTATATTTCTCTGTCCGCCGTTTTTTCTATCTCTTTTCCTCATCAATTAATAAACTGTCGATACCTGTTGGCGGCAGTGGATGATATTTTTTCTTTTTTTCTCATGCTCTTGCTTCTGGAGGAATTCCTGTAAAGCAACTCTTTCTAAAACAAACCTTGACAAAAGTGGGAAGCTTCCCTCTCAGTCTCCGGAACTCCGGTGTTGCTGCAGGCTCCCTGGCTATTTTCTTTGCTGTCCTCACCAGACCCTTCACTTCCTTCTTCCCCCGGCTGGTGCTCCGCCGCGATCACTGAGTGAGGAATTACCCGATCCGCCTAACGCTGCCGTTTTCCTTCTACGCTCGCACGCTGTTATTCTTCTGCTCCTCCTGGATAACACAGCGACTCACCTGGCGACTCGCTGCAACTACACCCCTCAATTCTTTATACCGCACTTCGCAACATCTACACAGCCCATCTTACAACTTCGCAGGTAATCCCTGTTTATCATCACAACACCGGGCTAACCGCTATTCTTCTGAGGTGTGGCGATTCAAATTAAAGACTTGCTGCAAACTCCTTGGGCGGGTGACCTGGCTATATCAACGTACCTTCTCCACCTCGCTTAGAACTTATGCTTAAACTGCGACTCACTTGGGATTGAGTGCTCTCTCTATTATTACACCATCTATTTATTTTCCAACGTATCCCTGCTCTTTTAAAAACCCTCAATAGGATTGCTTTGGACTTTGTTACTCTGGCTGGAAACTTTCCCCCAACTAGAACATATAAACTACTCTGAAGACAACAATTTGACTCTACAGGATCCCTGTTGGGGTCAAAAAAAGGACCTAGACACCCTGCTTTATCAACACCCCAACGTTCCTGCAGGAACAGCATCCGCCCCACAAACCCTTTCCACTTGTTTCAAGTCTTCCCCCTAAGAACATCCTCGTCTGCTTTGACTCTGGAAACTTTGCTCCTGACTGATTGACATCATCACTGTGGACTACACTTGAACCTTCAACTATCGATCTCTACAAGACACTCGATCTTGTATCTACTAGACCATATCACCGTTTTGCCCCTGTTGATTCCTTGGAATAACATTGTTTTTTGATATAACGACTTACTGTTTGTTTCTCTCTATCATCACCTCGGGTCGACATAAGGTAACATCTACTGTTGTTATTAAATATACTTGTTTTCCCTTTAAACTTATTTGATCTTCTTCCTTTAATACATTCCACTATTTGTCCCTTCTTTTTTTTTTTATTTTGTTTTATTTCAACTACTTAATTAACTCCTCTCCTCAAGAAACCTTTTTCTTCTACCCTAACTCTTTTTGTCCTGCAATCTCTGCCTTTAAGCTTTTGACTATAAATAATTAACTTTCCAATTTGAGTAAGTCTTAACTCCGGGCCCCAATTATTCCCTCTACACGTGGATATAGTTATGTCATTATCCTACTCTGAATTATCGTCCCCCTAATTCCAACTGTTTATCAATCTTAAGCCCTAATGTGACTTTTTGGTTTCCTCCCAGCAACTGATCTGGCAGAGCATTAATCTAATTCTTAATCTGCTGTTTTGGGCCCTTCCTAAACGTATTACCTCCACATGCATATAAAACTCCTTTGGTAACATAGAAATAGTGAACCTCAGGTCGACACACAGATAATAAACACCCATTAACAATTGTCAATTATCTCCGTCCATAATATACCCGATCTAATTATTCTATAAGAACATCATAACTTTGACCATGTCTATCCCAAACCACCAATAACGACATTAAGACCGCTCATGCGCAAAGTTCCAAACACCCGGTTCCAGATCTCCCAGGCACTCAAATATGACCAGGACTCATCTTCCCAAATGGACATGGATGAAAGTAAATTTGTCAAACCACCATTCCTCCAAAAAAGGAAGGATTTAGCTACCAAAAAGAAATCTGAGGCTCTCCTGACCAGAAATACTCCTGATTCTTCTGAATCAGATGATACTCCCAACAACATTCCCCTCAAACAAAAACCAAGAAACAGAATCCCCCCTTCTATCTCAATCTTTAGACACATTGAGGAGTAATTGATTGGACTGGCCCAAGTAATAAGGATTACTTTAAAAGACATTTTTTATGCTCTAGATAATAAAAACTAACTATTTGAACAACGACAGGAATCCAAATTTGACATTCCTACAAATTACGTCGACAAGGTTACTCACAAAGTTAAAAAAATAAATCAGATCTCTCTGCCTCAATTCAAAAATGAATCATTAACAAAGAACATACATTGCTGGAGGAGAAATGATAAAAACCATCCAAAACAAACTGACTGAATTTGATGATAAAGACAGGCTCAAAATTTAAAGTTCCGGGAATAGAAGAAACTATCACCACTAACCAACTTACCCAATTTTCACTAAATCATTGAAAAATCTTATCCCATCTTTAACTGACATGGACCCACATTAACCTCATTTTTCGTCTCCGAAACCTACACACTTCCAAAAGAAATTTTCCCTAGGATGTCTTAGTAAATTCATTTTTTTACATCCCCAAGGACCTAAAGTTAACTACATAAAAAGAGAAAAAAACCTTTTCCCTCACCTTACACCGAAATAAAATTTTTGCTGATACCTAAACCCAATGCCCAAGGGAACTCCTGCCACTTACTAAAAACCTTCAGGATAATTCAATCCCCCCTACAAATGGGTTTTAATCCCCCCCAAGTCTCTTTCTTTCCAAGGAAGCTATTCCCCCTTCCAGAATTACCTAGGTAAAAAAACACTCAAAGACCTAGTTTTCTCATCTCCGTTCCTTAAAGGACTGTTCCCGATTAGTAGGGCCGAGTCTCATGGCCAAACACAGCCCCCTAAAAGAGAATTTAAAACGTATCTTACCCCCTTCTGATTCCTAAAGTGACGTTCTAAATTTTTTAAAATTCTCATACTTTATCCTTATTCCACTTTATATAAAATTCACCATTTCTGAAAAAAATTGGGATCCTTCACAAAAACAACAGCCATACTTCCCAATAATTCAACTCAAAATTGAACATGTCTCTTCGTTTTCCTTTCTAAACTGCAACGGTTAAATTCCCCCAGAGAAAATCTTTTTATGAAATCGATAAAAGAATCAAAGGCTGAAATCATAGCCCCAAGAACCAAATTCCCCCCATTCAACCTCCAAACTTACCAACAAAAAATTTCCCAAACTAATTCCTATGCCAATAACCGGGAGGAAAAAAGGGGGGGTACTCTCAATCAGCAATAATGTTTTTTTTTTTTGGCAAATTGATAGATTAAAGACCCTAAAAGGAAGAAAATTAGCCCTAATCTGAAAAACTAACATCACTGTTTACACTTATCTGTATGAGCCCCAACGAGGGCTCAAAAAACGTTCCTAAATAAAATCATGGACTAATTGGGAAAAACCCAAAGGAGATCACAATTTAGGAATTTTAATGCTTCCTAAAGAAAGTTACTTCAACAAAAAGGAAAAGAACAACGAGTCATTAGTCCCTGCTTACTAAAATATTATACGATTTTTCCCGCTGCTAAAATTCTTTCCTCGTAAATAACCCACTTCTCTAAAATTCATAAACCCTTTTTTTCAAGAATTACCTGGTTTTAGCTTCCATTTTTTCCCTTCCCAAATTCACCCAAAGTAGAAATTGGGGATTTAAACCTGGCCCGCCCCCGTGCCCCACATTTTTTGTTTTCAGATAGGGCCCGAAAAAACTTCACATAAACAATGGAGAAACAACCGTTTCTTATTTCCCATCCAACCCCACAAAAAGACATCGAAGATTCTATTCTCAATTTTTTTCCAAAAAAACCCATCACACAACCCCAACAGAATCTTATAGCTTTTAAAGCTGTCATCCGAGCAAGCTCATCCAATTAAATGCCCCAATAAACCCAATCCAACCAACACAACTCAAGACCCTATGTCCAAAATCCACACCGGAATACTACACCAACCCTCCAAGGGGGGGTTCCAAACGTAATAAATCTTTAACCTCCGCCTTTAAAAAAAACAATCCTTACTTCAAAATAACAAAACTAAAACAAAAACTCAAAAACTGCCATACCTTCGGACATAACCCCAAATTATTAGCCCAAAAAATTAAAAACCAGAGATTCAGCAAGAAAAAAAGCAATTAAAAACAACATGAAATTCCTTCTCCATCAACCCAGCTGACATCGCTTTGGAATTTGCTCTTTACTCCTCTTTATATAACCTGAAAGACTGCCCTCCAACTACTCCCCTAACGAAAGAATCCCAATATTTAAACAACCTGATCTACCTTCTTTATCATCCGATGAATTGACTATATAAACTCTCCCTACTTCTCTTTTTTGAAGTCTCAGAGGTCACAATAAATCTAAACTTGGGAAAGCCCCTGGTCCGGGATTTCCCAAAAAAATTTACAAAGAGTTTAATCTAAAATTCTGGCTCCTTATCTTACCAAAACCCACAAATCATGTGCTTTCCTCAGGGGTTTCTCAGAGAAATGCTGAGGCTACCATCACTTACCCATAAGAACAAAGGAGACCGCCGATGTCCCAAAAAAAACCCAAACCCAACTATCTCGCTTCTAAATACAGATACAAAATATTGCAAACAAGCTGCTAACAGATTAAAAATTGTTAACACCTGATCACCCCCCCCGACCAGGGGCTTTATACCCCTCGCAAAACCCCCACTGATTCCCAAACGGGCCCCTAACTTAATCCCCCAACATTGACAGACCAGCAAGCGCCGCCTTCTTGGCTTTAGACGCCGAGAAGGCTTTTGACAGAGTACATTTGGGCATTTCTTTTTTAAAAATCTCGAAAAATTTTGGGATTAGAGGCAACATCTTTAGAACCCTTGAATCTTTACAGATTTCCCCATCGGCCAAGTTTCTCAAACACCTCTCTGTCCCAAAAACACTCTTAATGGAACGAGACAAAAGGTTTTTCCCTTTTTCGCCCCTCCTATTCGCGTTTTTTTTATTGAACCTTTTGGCTGCTACTAAATGATGGGAAAGAGAACATTAAAAGGGTCCCAATCAACCTAACATTACCCACAAAATTCAAATTTTGGATAGAAATTTCTTAGTATCACCAACCCTTTAAAATCCTGAAAACTTTGCGTTTTTTAAATTTAAAAAAAACTCCCAAATCTCCTAATATAAAATCAACCCCTCCAAATCTCTCCGGGTTTTACATGATAACCCCTCTCATACTTAACAAGAAAATTTTTCCGGATATAAAAAAACTCCTACCTGGGACATTTTAAAAAGCCATTAAAAAAGTTTCCCCAAACCCCAGCACTAAAACACTCTGTGCCTCGACTATCAACGTCTTTCCAGATTACCTATCTTGGCTAGTATAATAGGGAAACCTTAAAATGCCCCTCTTTCCCAAATTCCTCTACATTATCCGATCAATTCCTTTGTTCATCCCAGGAGTTGTTTTCAAAAATTACAAAACTCAAATTCCCGGGCATTTATTTGGCAAAGTAACCTTCAAGAGTGGCGTCATCTTCGCTCCAACGACATAAACTTTCCGCTGTCTTGGGAGTCCCTAACCTTTTTAATTATTACTTAGCAACTTTAATTAAACAATCCCAAAATTTGGTTTCTTGGGACTCCCCTGACTTGCCCTGGATCTCTATTGAAGATGCCTCCCAACAAAAAAAAATCTCTGAAACCTTCCTTATGCCTATCTTTTTTAAAAATTTCCCCGATCAAATTTACCTACCAACCAACAATAAAAGCAACTCTACATGCCTGGAAAAAAATTTTAATCCAAAAGCAAAAAAATATTCTGCTAAACTCTTACTAAAAAATATCCTCTAGAAACTTTGAAATTGATCCCATCTTTGGGATTATCACTTTGGGAAGTTGAGGAAAAACTCCCTATATCCATGACCCTCCTCCAAACGGCCAACTTAAACCTTTTCCATCAAATGCAAACTACTTTTCTCTTTAAACTAGAGATGACAGAACGAAAGTGAGAACTATGAAATAACATCTTCAGGAACACTCCCGACTTCAAGCTTCCATCCATATGTCACTGAATTTTAAATCAGATTATTCCAAAAAGAGTCACTATGGACTACAAATCGTCTCTATCGAACCCTTAAGGACGATTTGGAGCTTCCAACCCTCCCTTTTCACAAAGCTTGGGAAGAAGAATTGAATATGAAAATCGGGCTTAGAAACTTTTCCCCAATATTTTAAAAATGGGCTTACCTCCAGCCCCAAATGCGCCACTCTGAAACGAGAGTCATTATAAAATGATTTCCAGATGGTATTACAACCCTATGGCTGTTCATCGCTGTTACCCGGACCAATCTCCATTGTGTTGGAGAAACTGTGGGTCTAAGGCAATCTCTCCCCATTTTTTTGGTTCTGTCCCAAAATCCAAACCATTCTGGAAAGATGTCATTTTCCTTAATAAAAACGTCACGGGAAATACAATCTCATTCTTACTCCACAATTATCCTTTTACTAATTGGTCCCAGAAAATATCCCCCCTCACTTCAGAGCCCTAATTTCTCATGTAATCTTGACTGCCAAGAACCCCCGGCCCCCGGGGGAAACAACAGACCCCCCTCTGATAAAAACTTGATTGAAAAAGTTACAGACCATTGCATCCAGCAATTTTCTTTCGCAACAAGATCCAAAACTGGCAAAATTCCTAGTCCAAGTGGAAATCTTGGGCAAATATCCCACTGCTCGTGCCCTTCTACCCTCCTTCCCCTTCTTAAGTTATCTAAATCCTCCCAAATAAAGAAATTTGTTTATCCTCAATACAAAAATAACCCTATAGGGTTTAGGAAAAATTTAAGTAGATTCTTACCTTCTATCCTTCCTTTGTTACTGAAAAATACTCTTTAAAACCTTGCATTGCTATATTGTATAAATTCGTCACCCTGGTTTCTCATTGTAATGTTGATATTTGTTGCTTTTTTACTCTGCCTGTTCAGCTTTATTTATTATTACGACTTTGTATTTTTATTTCACTTGTACTCTACTTTAAAAAGCTTAGTTTCATGCATACTTTACATTGTTTTGTCCCCACCATCCCCTCCCCCCTCAATTTCCCTTCCCTTTTTTTTTTGTACCCTTTCCCATCCTACCCCGCCCCCTTTTTCCCTTATCCCCCTTTTATTATACTTTTATTCAATAAAAATAATTTATAGGAGAAAAATTCATGTGCTTAGACATGAATGTGTGTTTTCCCCGTCCTAAACAGTGAAAATAGACATTTTAGCATACGTTTGACTATACTCTGGCTAGAAAGAAGATACATTTAAATTTTTTGTCCCATCTGCTCTCTTTATGAAACCCAAAGCAGGAATCCCAAAGAACAGCATCACAGCTCCATAGTTTTGGAGAAAAAATTCATTGCTTTGACAGAAATGTGTGTTTTCGCGTCTAAACAGTTAAAATAGACATTTTATGGCATACGTTGACTAAATCTCTGGCTAGAAAAAAAGACACATTCAAATTTTTGTCCCATTCTGCTCTCTTCCATGGGAAACCCAAGCAGAATCCCAAAGAACAGCAAACACCGCCCATGGTAGTTTTTTGGGGAAAAATTCATTGCTTTGACATGAAAGTGTGGTTTTCGCGTCTAAACAGTGAAAAAAAGACATTTTAGCATACGTTTGACTATATCTCTGGCTAGAAGAAAGATACATTCCCAAATTTTTTTTTTTCCCATTCGCCTTTATGAACCTAAGCAGGAATCCCAAAGAACAGACATCACAGGCTCCAGTAGTTTTGGAAAAAAAAATTTTATTGCTTTACATAAAGTGTGTTTCGCGTCTAAAACAGTGAAAATAGACATTTTAGCAACTTTGACTATATCCTGGCCCAGAAGAGATAAACATTCAAATTTTTTTTCCCATTCTGCTCTCTTCATGGGAACTAAACAGAATCCCAAAGAACAGCAACACACCAGTAGTTTTTGGAGAAAAATTCATTGCTTTGACATGAAAGTGTGTTTTCGGCTCTAAACAGTGAAAATAGACATTTTAAACATACTTTGACTATATCTCTGGCTAGAAAGAAGATCATCAAATTTTTTGTCCCATTCTGCTCTCTTCATGAACCTAGAGCAGGAAGCACCCAAAGAACAGCATCACAGCTCCAGTAGTTTTGGGGAAAAATTCATTGCTTTGACATGAAAGTGTGTTTTTCCGCTCTAAACAGTGAAAATAGACAATTTAGCATACTTTGACTAATCTCTGGCTAAAAAAGATACATTCCAAAATTTTTTTGCCCATTCTTGCTCTCTTTTTTGAACCTAAGCAGGAATCCCCCCAAAGAAAGCAGCACACAGCTCCAGTAGTTTTTGGAGAAAAATTTATTGCTTTTTACATGAAAGTGTGTTTTCGCGTCAAACAGTGAAAATATACAATTTTAGCATACGTTTGACTATATCCTGGGTAAAAGAAGATACATTCAAATTTTTTGTCCCATTTTTGCTCCTTCATTAACCTAAGCAGGAAACCCAAAGAACAGCAACACAGCTCTGGTATTTTGGATAGAAAAATCATTGCTTTGACATGAAAGTGTGTTTCCGTCTAAAAAAGTGCAAAAAAGTCATTTAGCATACGTTTAACTATATCTCTGGCTAGAAAGAAGATACTTTAAATTTTTTGTCCCATTCTGCTCCTTTATGAACCTAAGGGGAGGAATCCCAAAGAACACAATCACAGCTCCGTAGTTTGGAGAAAAATTTATTTCTTTGACTGAAAGTGGGGTTTTTCCGCGTCTAAACAGTGAAAATAGACATTTTAGCATACGTTTTGACTATATCTCCTGGCTAGAAAGAAGATACAGTCAATATTTTTTTGTCCCATTCTGCCTCTCTTAGAACCTAAGCAGGAATCCCAAAGAACAGAGCATAACACAATGCTCCCCAGTAGTTTTGGATAAAAATTCATTGCTTTGACAAGAAAGTGTGTTTTTCACGCGTCTAAACAGTGAAAATAGACATTTTAGCATACGTTTGACTATATTCTCTGGCTAAAAGAAGATACAATCAAATTTTTGTCCCATTTCTGCTCTCTTCCATGAACCCCTAAGCAGAGAATCCCCAAAGAACAGCATCACAGCTCTGGTAGTTTTGTGATAAAAATCATTGCTTTGACATGAAAGTGGTGTTTTCGCGTCTAAACAGTGAAAATAGAATTTTAGCATCCGTTTGATCTATTATCTCTGGGCTATAAATAAGATACATTCGAAATTTTTTTGTCCCATTTCTGCTCCTTCAGAACCTAAAGCAGGAATCCCAAAGAACAGCATCACAGCTCCAGAGTTTTTGGAGAAAAATTCAGGCGTGCTATGGATCTCAGCCTGACAGACTGGTTTAGCTCGACTCACCGGCACCTCAGCCCTGAAGACACAACTGGCTTATTCCCTTTGGTGAAAAGTCCAATCAAACCAACTTGGATCTATTGGTTCTACCATCCTGAACCATCTGGACTTGTTGGACCTCTTTCCCTCTGGACTTTTGCACCCTTTTTTGCCTTCCTGGACCACTCCACTAGAGATCTCCTGGGAAACTCTGCTTTCCCTTCTCAATCCTTATGATTACAACTAAGATCTGTTGGCTCTCTGGATTTCTGCATTCAACTTCTGGAGTTTTTTGTTGAAGTTTTTTTTTTTTTTTTTCTCCGGTTCGAGAGCCCCCCCTTATTGAGCTTTTGGAACCGGCTCCAGACTTTTTCCCCCGCCTTTTTCGGGATCATCCCCGCTCTTGCCCGCCTGCCGCGGCTGAGCGGAATGACTTTGGTACGCCGACATAGACAACTGATGCACGCCCACCTGACTCCAAGCTACATCCGAGCCTACTACAACAGAGGATATACTCCAAAAATACAAGGCTTGTCCAAGGAGAACTTTCTCTACATCTGGATTCCCCTTCCATCTCTTTTTTCTGGCATCTGGTTTTGGGGTCCTTCTGCGACTTTTCCTCTGACTTAAACCACATCATTGGCCATCAAAAGATTAAAAAATCATCTCTGGAAGAGGTGAGAGGTTTTCCCGCTGTTTTGCTGACATTCCCCGCGTCTTTTTTGGGCACTTAAGTCGAATTAAGACCCGGAATGTCTCCTGTATAATTTCCCGCTCTTTTCCCGCCTTTTCCTCCCGCGCTGCTCTAATTGCCTTTAATGTAACTTGTTGTTGCCATACCGACTGCGGCGGTAGACGGGCGGCACCTCTAACTGCTTAGGTAAATGTTGTTGCCATACCGACTGCGGCGATAGAGGGCGCACCTCTTCCGCGCTTTTTTTTTTCCCCGCCTTCCTCCTGAGTTGCTTCATACAAACTACGGCGGTCATAGTCATACTGCTGACGGCAAAGGGGCGCTGCAATCTCCTATCAAAACTCATTACAGGACCCTCCGTATTGGCACACTGGGTTGGATTGTGAGGCTCTGATCCACTGGAAGATCCATTCTTCTTGTTTTTAACTGAGTATATATTACCTACTGGTTCTGGTCATCTACTGTTTTGTTTAGCTAAGTTCCAATTAGACGTTAAAGCTATTACGCTATTTGAATACAACTGCTCTAATTACTGGCGACTCTATTTAAATGGTGACTGCTGAGAAGTTAACCCACTTTAACACTTGCTACACACACCTTACGTCTAATTGAATTTAACATCCTAATGCAACTACAGCAACAAGATCACTTGATTCTGGCTTGAATCTTTTTCCTATTGCATGTCAATTAAGTTGTGATTCAGTCCCTCAAGACCTTCTTCACGACCTGGAGATTACAACCTAATCTGCCTGGACTGCTACAAGCTATTGTCTTCCTAATCTCCACCGAATCGTTAATCAACAGAACCAAGTTTGGCAAAGCCTATTGTCTGTGATATTCTTTCATCTCTTCTGACGACTCAGACTGCTACAACAACTCCTACTGTTTGTTTAGCTAATCAATTAGACGTTTAAACTATTACTGCTATTGTTCAACTGCTCTAATTACTGCGACTCTATTTTAAATGGACTGCTGAGAAGTTAACCCATTAACACTTGCCAACACCGCTAATTACTGGCGACTCTATTTAAAAATGGCTGGGCTGAGAAGTTAACCCATTTAAACACTGCTACGCTCATTACTGTTTACACCACCTAACTCAGTGAAGACTCCCCTAACTCTTTCCACCTTATTATACGGCTCCTGGAACATAGGACCTGTCCCCCTTCGCGGCTGCCTTCTGGACACTTTGGCCCTGTGTGATGCACTGGTGAGTTGGGGAGGCTCCTTCCTGGCTACTCTGGGGCCGGCCCGCTCGCTCGGCTCCACTGGATTGTTTGCTGCCCGCTGCTCTCCCGCTGCTGTTTGTCTCCTGGGAGAACTTGTGCTACGGCGGTGCGTCGGCTACTCGCACACAGTCGCCACATTTCTCCTGATCCCCCGCTGGGACCCACCAGGTGCTTTGCTGGTTATTGATACGAACTGACGGCGCCGTCCACTGGGAATCGCCGCTACAGTCGCTCCCAGCTGCCCCGCGAGTTCTCCTTATTCTTGTACAGCCCGCCAAGGGACTCGCTGGTTGTCTTACTGATAACTACGCCACTGATGATCCTCACCGCGACTCGCTGGACATCACGCTATCTCATCACAACAGTGGTTCCTGCTTTGACTGACGATTCCCGGCGACCCGATAAACCGTCATCTGGAAACTTGCTACGCTTGCTGGCGAACCCTGACTCCACTACTTCGTCTATTATCTCGACATACCAAACAACTCTGTGAACTAATCTTTATTCACAAAGACTTTTACAATCTCACCGCAAGACTCTGGAAAAAATCTTCACCATATAACCTTGGACATCCTTTTCTACTTTACCTCCTCTGACATCCTGGGAACTCAAATCCCTACTGACCTACTATTATAGCTTCTTCTCCTCTTAACTTTGAGCTTCAGATATCCCCCAGAACATCCGCACAAGACCTTTGACAACTTTGAAGTCCGAGCGACATTACGGGATTGTTCTCTCTTTCAACTATTGTGAAC
Organism: Allobates femoralis; assembly: GCA_033576535.1. Lineage (NCBI taxonomy): Eukaryota > Metazoa > Chordata > Amphibia > Anura > Aromobatidae > Allobates > Allobates femoralis. Next base: position 24,738 of record JARQOC010001499.1, read on the forward strand.
CACCTTTTTTCTCTGGACTACTGTATCTTGAGTCTCTGTTCCCTGCGAATTATTTTCTGCCCTCCCTTGGACGCTTCACCTGTTCATGTAGGTATACTCCTCTGTCTGATATTTCCCATATGCTTTGCTCTTTGTCTTTCTGCTTTAACCTTATTTTCAACATTTCATCTACTTCTAATCATCTACATCGGACTTTCTGATATAAAATCCCTTACATACTTCCCACTTCTGTCTTCTCCACTATGTAACTCTTCTATCTTCTAACGTTGAAACCCCATATTTGAAAATCTACTCTACTCTTTTTCCCTGGGTTTACACCTAATTATTTACGCATTTCTCAAACAGCTTGTTATAGCTTTTATTAATTTTCTAATACAACGTGCTTTACACTACAATCACAGCTTTGTTTTATCATACATAAAATCTAAACAAGGTTTAAATCTCTATTGTCACCTCCTTTATGGAGGTTTGAATCTGCATTCTGTTCTGACTTCTCTCTCAACCACAATAAAACCCCCTATTAATTCCTGCATCTCTCAGACCCTCAATTTCTGTGACACTATTTTGTGGAAACTCCTACCAAATTCTCCTGCTGACACAGACCCTCTAGATTCCCACTTATATTATTTCTCGGAGGCAGAAAATTCTCGTTCCTACTCCAAAAACTCTCTGAATCTTTCTCCCATTTTCTAAACACACTAGATCCCACTTTTCCAGGAGAATTCTTCCTGACATAATTGTCCCACGCAATCCCCTTCTGGCAAACTTCTGCTTCTACTGCCGACTCCACATCACCTGCAGGGTCTTGCAGTGATAATCCTACTATAATCCACTCTCCCTCTCCCCCAGTATTCTTATTCCATTCAAATTTATTGATCAGCTTATACACCACACATTGATTTATAGGGAAATATCCCTCAAAAAAAAATTATATCCGCCACATCCATACTAGCCCCGGCAATTTTGAAACATACTAATTAATACAAAAGCTTTGGAATGGCTTCTCCTAACTCATCAGATTGCCTAGTCAAATCTGCTCATGCCACAAGCCAAACACCGATCTAGATCTCCTATAACACTCCTACACGTGACAGGACATCCCTTTCTCAAACCCCCATGGACGAAACAACTTGTTAAACCACAGGCTCCTTCCCAAACTTGGGGAAATGGAATTAAACATAAAAACGATCGGGAAAAAATTTTCCCAAACTCTCAAATCCGCCTATTCCATTCTGGGTGCGCCACCATGTGTGAGAGCCACTAAAAACTTTCTCAAATGGTACTAACCCTGTGCTGGTCAACCAAAATTCCCCGGGATAATCCCCACTCGCGGGGGCATGTGGTAAAAAGGCACCTTACCCCACATCTTTTGGTCATGCCCAGAATACACAATTTGGAAAGGGAAGTCCTTCACTGATTAAAAAAAGTCAAAAAAACCCAACTCACTCTTACCCCCAATTGCCCTCCTACAATTGGAACAAAAGCCCCTCCATCCACACTTCAACCCCTTTACTCCCACTTTATTCTTACGCCAAACCCGCTGGCCGAAATGGAAAGCAAGGGGGCCTCCTTCTATCACAAACTTGATAGATGGGGGTCACGTCCACTGTATTCATGAATACACCTTCGCCACGAGACCAAATACTTGGCAAAAATTTTTGCTCCAGTGGGAACCTTGGGTTAACCTACTGTCCCACCCTATTGTCTTAGTTTTTCCAGCTCAAAATTAAAACCCCCACATTCATTACATTTCCCTTTACTCCACATGGGAAATTTTTTTTGATCTTCTTAAAAGTATCCTTAAGGCCTTTTTCTTCTTTTTGCTCTGAATGGGGTTTTTTTTTTTCTACTTTTTCTTTTTTGCTCTTATCAGGGGCGTCACCCAATATTTCATTGTAATGATTTAAAATCTGTCCCATTGATTTTGACCCTACTTTTTTTAAAATGATTTTTAAAACAGCTTTGTTTTGATTGTTATTTATACAATGTTACACGATTTTAATATACCTTTTTTGCTTACATACTGTTTTTCCCCCCCTTCCCCTTTTTCCCCCTCCCCCTTTTTTCCCTTTTTTTTATGTACTCTCCCCATTTCCCATCCCCTTTCCCCCCCCTCTTTTATATATTTATATTCAAAAAAATAATTTGATATGGAGAAAAATTCATTGCTTTGACAGAAATGTTTTTTCGCGTCAAAAAAGTGAAAAAAGACATTTACATACGTTTTTACTATATCCTTTTGGGTAAAAAAGATCATTCAAATTTTTTTTTCCCCTTCTGCTCCTTATAACCCAAGCAGGAAACCCAAAGAACACATCAACTCCATATTTTGGAGAAAAAAATTTATTGCTTTGACTAAGTTGTTTTCGCCTAAACAGTGAAAATAGACATTTTTGCATACTTTTACTATATCTCTGGGTAAAAAAAACATTCAAATTTTTGTCCCATTCTGCTCTCTTCATGAACCTAAGCAGGAAACCCAAAGAAAAGCACACAGCTCCTAATTTTGGAGAAAAATTCATTTGCTTTGACATGAAAGTGGTTTTTGCTCTAAACAGTGAAAATGACATTTTACATACGTTTGACTAACTCTGGGTAGAAAGAAATACATTAAATTTTTTTTCCCATTCTGCCTTTCAGAACCAAGCAATCCCAAAAAACAGCATCACACTCGGGATTTTGGAGAAAAATTCATTGCTTTACATGAAATGTGTTTTTCGGCAAACAGTGAAAAAAAAACATTTTAGCATAGTTTTTTACATATCTCTGGGAAAAGAAATACATTCAAATTTTTTTGTCCCATTCCTCTCTTCTGAACCAAGCAGGAAACCCAAAGAACACATCCAGCCCAGTAAATTTTGGGGAAAAATTCTTCTTTGACATGAAAGTGTGTTTTCGCTCTAAACAGTGAAAATAGACATTTTTGCATCTTTACTATATCTCTGCTAGAAAAAAAGATACATTCAAATTTTTTTCCCATTTGCTCTCTTTATGAACCTAAGCAGGAACCCCCAAAAAAAAAGCATCAAGCTCGTATTTTTTAGAAAAATTCATTGCTTTGACATGAAAGTGTGTTTTCGGTCTAAACGGAAAAAAACATTTTTAGCATACGTTTGACTATATCTCTGGCTAGAAAGAAGTACATTCAAATTTTTTGTCCCATTTTGCTCTCTTATAACCAAGCAGGAACCCCAAAAAACAGCACCCCAGCTCGTATTTTGGGGGAAAAATTCATTGCTTTTACATAAAGTGTGTTTTCGCGTCAAACAGTGAAAATAGACATTTTAGCATACGTTTGACTTATCCTGGCAGAAAAAGATCAACAAATTTTTTGTCCCTTCGCTCTCTTATGAACCCAAGCAGAACCCAAAGAACACATCACAGCTCCGGTAGTTTTTGGAGAAAAATTTTATTGCTTTGACATAAAGTGGTTTTTGCGCTAAACAGTGAAAATAACATTTTAGCATACTTTGACTATATCTCGGGTAGAAAAAGAACTTTTAAATTTTTTTTTCCCCTTCTGCTCTCTTTATGAACCTAAGCAGGAAAACCCAAAGAACAGCCACAGCCCATATTTTTTGGGGAAAAAATCATTGCTTTACTGAAAGTGTTTTTTCGCTCTAAAAAGTGAAAATAGACATTTTTTGCATACTTTGACTATATCTCTGGCTAAAAAAATACATTTAAATTTTTTTCCCCTTCTGCTCTCTTATAACCCCAACAGGAATCCCAAAGAAAAGCACACCTCCAAGTTTTGGAAAAAATTCATTGCTTTTGACATGAAAGGTTTTTCGCCTAAACATGAAAATAGACATTTTAGCATACTTTTGACTAATCTCTGCTAAAAGAAATACATTCAAATTTTTTTTTCCCATTCTGCTCTTTCATAACCCAAGCGGGAAACCCAAAAACAGACACAGCTCCCGTAGTTTTTTTGGGGAAAAATTCATTGCTTTTACTAAAATGTGTTTCGCGTCTAAACATGAAAAAAAGACATTTTGCATACGTTTGACTATACTCGCTAAAAGAAGATACATTCAAATTTTTTGTCCCATTTTGCTCCTTTTTTGAACCCAAGAGGAATCCCAAAGAACACACACAGCTCCGTATTTGGGGAAAAATTCTTTCTTTGACATAAAGTGTGTTTTCGCGTCTAAAAATAAAATAGACATTTTAGCATACGTTTACTATATCTCTGGGTAGAAAGAAGATACATCAAATTTTTTTGTCCCATTCTGCTCTCTTCATGAACTAAGCAGGGGAAACCCCAAAAAACAGCATCACAGCCCGGATTTTGAGAAAAATTCATTCTTTTACATGAAAGTTGTTTTTTCGCTCTAAACAGGAAAATAGACATTTTAGCATACTTTGACTATATCTCTGTTTTGAAAGAAGATACATTCAAATTTTTTGTCCCCTTCTGCTCTCTTAAAAGAACCTAACAGGGAAACCCAAAAACCACACAGCTCCATGTTTTGGAGAAAAATTCATTGCTTTGACATAAAGTGGTTTTCGCGTCTAAACAGTGAAATAGACATTTTTAAAAACATAGGGTTTGACAATCTCTGGCTAAAAGAAGATACATTTAAATTTTTGTCCCATTCTGTCTCTTTTGAACCTAGCAGGAATCCCCAAAAAACACATCACACTGTAGTTTTGGAAAAAATTTTTTGCTTTTACATGAAATGTGTTTTGCGTCTAAACGTGAAAAAAGACATTTTGCAACGTTTTCTATATCCTGGCTAGAAAAAGATACATTTAAATTTTTTTGTCCCATTCGCCTCTTTTATAACCTAAGCGGAAACCCCCAAAAACAGCTCACAGCCCAGTAGTTTTTTGGGGGAGAAAAATTCATTTCTTTTTACATGAAATTGTTTTTCCCGCGTCTAAACATTTTAAAATAGACATTTTTTAGCAACTTTGACAACTTGGAGAAAGAAGATACATTCCCAAAATTTTTTTTCCCTTTTCTCTCTTTTTTTAACCTAAGCAGGGAAACCCAAAAACCAAACACAGCTCCAGTAGTTTTTTGGAGAAAAATTTATTGCTTTGCATAAAGTGTTTTTCGCTCTAAACAGTGAAAAAAGACATTTTTCATACGTTTTACTATATCCTGGGTAGAAAGAAGATACATCAAAATTTTTTTGTCCCATTCTGCTCTCTTATGAACTAAGCAGGAAACCCAAAGAACAGCCTCACAGCTCCAGTAGTTTTTGGGGAAAAATTCATTGCTTTTCATGAAAGTGTGTTTTTCGCGTCTAAACAGTGAAAATAGACATTTTAGCATACGTTTTACTATATCTCTGGCTAGGAAAGAGATACATTCAAATTTTTTTGTCCCAATTCTGCACTCTTCATGAACCTAAGCAGGAATCCAACGAACTCATTCACAGCTTCCCAGTAGTTTTTGGAGAAAAATTCTATTGCTTGACATAGAAAGTGTGTTTTCGCGTCTAAACAGTGAAAAAGACATTTTAGCATACTTGTGACTATATCTCCTGCTAGAAAGAAGATACATTCAAATTTTTTGTCCCATTCCGCTCTCTTCATGAACCTAAGCAGGAATCCCAAAGAACACATCACAGCTCCAGTATTTTGGAGAAAAAAAAAAAAAATTCATTGCTTTGACATGAAAGTGTGTTTTCGCGTCTAAAACATGAAAATAACATTGTTACATACGTTGACTATATCTCTGCTAAGAAAGAAGAACATTCATATTTGTTTGTCCCATCTTGCTCTCTTCATGAACCTAAGCCAGGAATCCCAAAGACAGCAAATCACAGCTCATGGTAATTTTTGGAGAAAAATTCATTGCATTGACAAATGTGGAAAAAAAAAAATAAAAAAAAGGGGGGGGTTGGGTGTTTTCGCGTCTAAAACAGTGAATGGACATTTTTACATACGTATTGACTATATCTCTGAGCTAGAAAGAAGATACATTCAAATTTTTTGTCTCATTTCTGCCTCTCTTCATGAACCTAAGCAGGAATCCCAAGAACAGCATCACAGCTCTGGTATATTTGGAGAAAAATTCATTGACTTTGTACATGAAAGGTGTGTTATTCGCGTCTAAACCAGTGAAAATAGACATTTTAGCGGGGGGGCTTGGGGAGCGTTTGGTACTAGTGGGGGGGAGTGCTCTGGCTAGAAAGAAAGATTACATTCAAATTTTTTGTCCCATTTCCGCTCGTCTTCATGAACCTAAGCAGGGAAAATCCCCCCCCCCCAAAGAACAGCAAATCAACAGCTTCTGGTAGTTTGGAGTAAATTCATGTAGCTTCTTTGACATGAAAGTGTGTTTTCCACGCGTCTAAACAGTGAAAATAGACATTTTAGCATACGTATGACTAATATCACGTTGGTCTAGTAAAGAAAGATAACAATCACATTTTTTTGATCCCATTCCTAGCTCTCGGGCTGTTCATAACCTATAGCAGGAATCCCAAAGAGACTATCATCACAGCCCAGGTAGTTTTGGAGAAAAATGTTCAGAGGCGTTGGGCTATGGATCTCAGCCTGAGCAGGACGTTTATAGCACGGAGCTCTCCTGCACCACAGACCTGAAAGACGACCTAACATGGGACTATTCCCTTTGAGTGGGAAAAGTCCAATCAAACCAACTTGGGATTCAATTTTTCTAAAACCATCGCGGCAACCATCTGGACTTTTTGGAACCTCTTCCCTCTTGGACTTTTTGCACCCTTTATTGGGCCTTCCGGCCCTCCACTAGAGGGTCTCCGGGAAAACTCTGTTTTCCCTTTTCAAATCCTTGATTAACTAAATCGGGTTGGCTCCGGATTTTTTTCATTAACTTCTGGATTTTTCCCCCCGGTTCGAGGATTTGAGTTTTGGGGAACCCGGCTCCAGATTTTTTCCCCCCTTTTTTCGGGATCTCCCCCTTTTCCCGCCTGCCGCGGCTGGCGGGGGACTTGGGACCCCGACATAAAAAATCTGCCACCCCCCTGACCCCAATACATCCAGCCTACTACAACAGGGTATACTCCAAAAAAACGGGGTTTGTCAAGGAGACTTTTCTACATCGGGTTTCCCCTTTCCCCATCTTTTTTTTGGCATCTGGTTTGGGGTCCTTCTGGACTTTTCCTTGACTTAAACCACATCTTTGGGCACAAAAGAAAAGAAAAATAAATTTTGGAAGAGGTGAGGGGCTTTCCCGCTTTTTTTGCTGACTTCCCGCATTTTTTTTGGGGCATTTTAAAGACCCGCTGAATGCCCTCTGTAAAATTTTCCCGCTCTTTTTCCCCCATTTTCCTCCCGCGGCTGCTCTAATTGCCTTTATGTAACTTTTGTTGCCATACCCTGCCGGCGGTTTAGGGGGCGCACCTCTAACTGCCTTATTAACTTGTTGTTGCCATTACCGACCCCGGCGATAGAGGGCGCACCCTTTTCCCGTTTTTTTTTTCCCCCTTCCCTCCGATTGTTCATACAAACTACCGGCTAAAGTCATGCTGACGGCAAAGGGCGCTGAAAATCCTATCAAAACCATTACGGACCTCCGTATTGACACTTGGTTTGAGGTTTTCTGATCACGGGATGATCCATTCTTTTTGTTTGAAGCTGAGTATTTTCCCTTGGGTTTGGTCATCTACTGTTTGTTTAGCAATTCAATTGAGTTAAAGCTATTACTGCTTTTTATACAACTGCTCTAATTACTGGGACTCTTTTAAATGGACGCTGAGAATTAACCCATTTAACACTTGTACACCCCTTTCGTCTAATTAAAATTAAAAAAAAAAAACTCCAAATGAACTACAGCAACCAAGATCACTTGTTTTTCGGGGCTTAATCTTTTTCTATTGCATGTAATTAAGTTGTGAGCCTCAAGACCCTTCTTCCATGGAAAATTACAACTAATCTGCCTGGACAAAATACTAGCTATTGTTTTTTCTAATCTCCACCGATCTTTAATCAACAAGAACCCAAGTTGCAAAAGACTATTGTTTTTGGATATTCTTTCACTCTGCTGACGACTCGCAGACTGCTACAAAAACTCCTATTTTTGTTTTACAATTAAAATTGGGGACGTTAAAGCATTACTGCTATTGTACAACTGCTCTAATTTAAAAGGGACTCTATTTAAAAAAAATGCTGAGAAGTTAACCCATTTAACATTTGCTCCCCCTTAATTACTGGCGACTCTTTTTAAAGGGGACTGCTGAGAAGTTAACCCTTTTTTTTAACACTTGTAACCCATTACTGTTTAAACCCCTAATCAGGGAGACCCCCAAACCCTTTTCCACCTTATATACGGCTCCTGGAACATTGGACCTGTCCCCCTTCGGGGCTGCCTCTGGGAAACCGGGGCCGGGTTGTGCTTGGTGAGTTGGGGGAGGTCCTCCGGGGCTACTCTGGGGGGCCCGCTTTCGTTTCGGCCCCCACTGGTTTTTTTTGCTGGCCCGCTGCCCCCCCCTTCTGTTTTTTTGGGGGAACTTTGTTGCTACGGCGGGGCTCGGTACTCGCACACTCGCACATTTCTCCTGATCCCGGGGGACCCACCAGGTGCTTTGCTGGTTATTAACAAGCGACGCCCCGCCTCCCGGGGAAATCCCCCGCCGGGGTCCCCCAGCTGCCCGCGAGTTCCCTTTTTCTTAAAACAGCTCCCCAAGGGACTCGCGGGTTTTCTTATGATACTACGCCACTGATTGATCTCACCGCGACTCCTGGACATACCCCATCTCATCACAACAGTGGGGTTTCCCGTTGACTGACGATTCCCGGGGACCCAACCTCATTGGGAAACTTTTACCCACTTTTCTGGCGACCCGGACTCCCGCTACTTCGTTATTATTCGACATCCAAACAACTTTGTGAATAATTTTATTCCACAGGGGCTTTTTTAAAATTTACCCCAAGACTCTGGAAAAAACTTACCATATAACCCTTGGGACATCCTTTTCTACTTTTTCCTCCTCTGAATCCTGAACTCAAATCCCACTGGACCTACTATTATAGCTTTTTCTTTTCCCCTGAACTTTTAGCTTCAGATATCCCCAGAGGCATCCCCACAAAGGGCCTTTTTACAAAATTTGAAGTCCAGCGAATTACGGGATTTTTCTCTCTTTTAAATGAAACACCTTTTTCTCTGGGCTACTGGTCGAGTCTCTGTTACGCAATTATTTTCGCCTCCCCTTGGACCCTCCTGGGCATGTGGTTACCCCCCTGTCTGATATTTCCATATCTTTTGCCTTTTTTTTTTCTGCTTTTAAAAAAATTTTTCACATTTTCTTACTTTTAATCTTCTTTTTGACTTTTTGAATAAACCTTACTACTTCCCATTCTGTCTTCTCCACTATTAACTTTTACTCTACTTAAACCCCATATTTGTTATCTACTCTACTCTTTTCCCTGGGGTTTTCCCTTAAAATTTACAAAAATTTCTCAAACATGTTATAGCTTTATTTTCTAATACATCGGATATTTCATACAATCACAGCTTTTGTTTTTTCATACATAAAAAATAAAAAAGGTTTAATCTCTATTGTCCCCCCTCCTTTTTGGAGGTTGAAATTTCATTCTGTTCTGATTCTTACCAACCACTAAAAAACCCCCTATTTGATTCCTGCACTCTCCTGACCCCAAATTTTGGTGACACTATTTTGTGGAACTCCTACCAAATTCTCCTTGCCACAGCCCCTCTAGATTCCCACTTATAATTATTTCCCCTCAGAAATTCCCCTCCTACTCCAAAAACTCTCTGAACTTTCCCATTTCTAAAACCATTAAAACCCCTTTTTCCAGAAAATTTTTCCCCTGGACAAATTGTCCCACGCAATCCCCTTCTGGCAACTTGCTTCTACTGCCTCCCACATCACCGAGGGTCTTGGCAGTAAAACCCCTACATAATCCACTTCTGACTCCCCTCCCCCCCGTATTTTATTATTCAAATTATTGATCGCATCACCCACACATTGGATTTAGGGGGAAATACCCTCAAAAAAAAATATATCCCCAACCCCATATAGCCGGCATTGAAACTATTAATTAATACAAAAGTTTTTGGGACATGGTTTTCTCCTAACCATCAATTGCCTTCAAACTGCTCATCCCCAACCAAAAACACCAAACTAGATTCCTAGACACCCCTACAGTGACCAGGACACCCTTCTCAAACCCCCAGGGACAAACCCAACTTTGTTAAACCACGGGTCCTTCCCAAAAAAGAGGAAAATTTAGCCCCCAAAAAAAATTGGGTACCCAAACATGTTAGAAACTCCCTGATTCTTCGAATCAGACAATCCCCCAAATACCAGCCCCCTCAACAAAAGGGGGGAGGGAATTCCCCCCCTCTTCCCAAGCAAGACACTTTTAAAGGGGATCGAGGACAGGGCCCAAAAAATAAAGATTTCTTAAAGGACATTTTTAATCCCCTTGATAGAAAAACAACTCATTTGAACAAAAGCCCCTGGAGTCAAAAATTTTGATTCCTACAATAAACGTAGACACCCCCACATAAAGGGGGACACAACAAAAACTGACCATTGCTCTAAGTGTTAAGCATAATCTCACAAAAGAACACCCCAATTTCTTGAGGGGAAATGAAAAAACATGCAACCCAAAACTCAAGAATTAGATGACAAGGAAAGGGCCTGTTTTTAAAATTGCGGGGATTGAGGAATCAATCATACCTGACCAACTTACCCATTTTAAAACGTCTACTAAAAAAGCAATCCCTATTTTGGGGACGGATATTGATCTCCCAATTTGACTCATAAACCGTCTTAGAAACCCAACTCATTACCTTCAGATTTTCCCCCAGAGATTTTTTTAAATTAAACCCTTTTTCTCCATGTCAAAGACCAAATAATCACTTCTGAAAAAAAAAAGCATTGCCCACACCAACCACACATTAAGTTTTGCTGATTTCCAACCTCCCATTTTTTGCAAAGAAAAAGAACTATCCCAAATCACTAAAATCTTACAGGAAAACTCAATCCCCTATAAAGGGGGGTTTTTAACCCGACAAAAATTTTGCTTCCCTAAAAGACTTTATGCCCCCCCAGAGGTTTAAAAGAGGCTCGACAAAAACTCAAGGACCTAGGAATAATTACTCTTAAATTTTGGGTCCCAAATTATACTCCAAATAAACCACTCCCACTTTTTTAGGCTGAGGGAAAAACCCAAAAACAGAGCCTATATAGGAGGATATAGAAAGTGATCTTTGATCCCCCCCATTGTTTTATTGTGTGGCTTTTATACCTTACCAATCAAAGATTATTTTATTTTTATCTCTTTCCTTTTTTAAAAAGTATATACGTATACAAACCCCCATTTCTAAAACAAGCTAGACCACTTCCCCCCAATTTTAAAAAACTACAGCCCAAACCCCCTTACACCAATCTAATTCCCAACCCTGTCTCTACGATTTTTTTTTTATTGAAAGCCAACGGATAAATTCCCCCCAAAAGAAGGTTTTTTTTTGGGAAAACAACAAGGACTCTAAGGCTGATGTAATAGGCCTTCAAAAAAACAAAATTCTCCCTACTCCCCAAACCCCAGAGAATTAGTATTAAAAAATTCCCAAACTTTTCATGCCAACAATCAAAGAAAAAACCGGAATGCATCGATTAGAGATACTGTTTTTGTTTGAACCATCGACAAATTGAGGGTCCCGGAGGGGCGGTTAAAAACCTCATATGCAAGATCAATAACCCCCTTTACCCTCACTTGTATCTATGCTCCAACAGGGCACAGAAAACCTTCTTGACCCAAAAACATGAGGAAAACAGAGAAAAACAACAAAGGGGATTTATTTTTTGGGGACTTTAACACCGTCCCCAAAAGTCTTACCCTTCTTCCAACGGGAAAGAAACAAGAATAAATAATCCCTTAGACCCCCGGTTACACAAACAAGATCTCATGATGCGTTCCGATGCCTGAACTCCTATCTATTGAAATTTTTCTTATTACTCAAAAATAACAACCCTATAAAAGAATAGTTTTGGTATAGCTGGAATTTTTTACTCTCCAAAAAATTCCCAAAGGGGGAGAAGGAACAAGAACAGGGCAATCATGCCCAATTGTCTTTGATTTAAAAAAGGGCTCCAAACCCCACATCACTTAGACAATGGAGAAAAAATATTTTTCTTTACCCCATCCCTTTTAAAAAAAGGAAAATTTGAAGAAACATACTTCAGTACTTTAGGATAATGACACCCATGAAATCCTCCAAAAAACACTATGGTCAGTTTTAAAAAGCGTCATTCGATAAAAAGGGACCCAAATTTTAAATGCCCAATTTCAAAAAACAATCCCCAAAAAATTTTGAGACTTTCTTTGGCAAAAACCCACGACCGGGAAACGCTCCACCAAATTTCCATGCAACCTCAAATCTTAGACGAGTTTTTTTAAACCCCGCTTAGATTTAAAATCTATTCTCACCTCGGATAGACAAATAACCAAAAGTTAAAATCGCTGCTTTTATCACTCGGTGAAAAACCCTCAAAACAACTACCCCAAAAAAATAAATTTTTCAGAAAACCAAGGCCAGAATAAAGGTGATCAAGGATCATCATAATTTAACTTCACCACCACCCCGAGACATCAAAGGGAATTTGCCTCATTCTATTCTGCTTTATAAAAACCTCCAATCCCCAACACCCCAAATGGGGATGAAATAAAACAATCCCAGAAAAATTGGATTCCCCTCCTTAACAACAGATGACCCCTTTTTTTTAAAAACCTACCCAATACCCTCCCTGAGGGTTTTGGTGTCATCGATAAATTAAAGTTAAAAAACCCCCGGCCCGTGTTTTCAAACTGAACTTTATAAAAATTTAAGCAAATTTTGGCCCCCTACATCACCCCCTTTGGCCAACCGCGTTTCCCCGGGATTCCTACCAAAGACTTTAAACCACTATCACAGTGCTAACAAAAACAAAGGAAAACCCTCGATTAAAAAAACTCCCCGCCCTATCTCGTTGCTTAACACCGAAACTCGAAACTCTTGCAAAACTACCCGTAACCGATTGACAAATATTCAAAAAAACTAATTCACCCGGACCAAGCCGGCTTTTTTCCCAACTCGACCCCCATGATCCCACACACGTCCCTGAATTAATTTCTCCCAACTGCACGGACAACCAATGCCCCCGGCCTTAGACGCCGAGAAGGCTTTTGATAGGGTTAATGGCAATTCCTCTTTTGCACTCTCAAAAAATTTGGCATAAAGGCAACATCCTTAGGACCACGGATCTATGTAAAAAAACCCTCGGCTAGAGTACTTTAAAACACTTATTGTTTTCCCCTTTTCATTTTTCCAATGGCACGAGACAGGCGCCCTCTTTCCCCCCTACTGTTTGCGTTCTTTATTAAACCCTTTTGCGCGAACAAGAGACAATAAACAACATTAAGGGGATTTAAAAACAAATCAACATCAATAAAAAAGATTTCTTATTTGCAGGACACCCTTTTACAGAAACCCAAACCCTTTGAAGTCCTGAACATGTGTGATTGAACTCGACCCCTTTTCTCACATATTTTTTTATAAAATCAACACATCCAAGTCTCAGTCCTAGATTTCAATATTTATGATACCTTTTGTCAACCTCAAGACGAATTTAATTTCTCTTGGAGAATAAGGGCATCTCATACTTAGATACTATTAACAAAACCCCCTGAAAGAAACGGCCATTCCAATTTTCTTCGCTTAAACTCATTCGGGTGGAAAAAACCCGTCTCCCAAGATCGATCCCCTTTTTTGGCTAAGGGGGATCGAATTTTCAAAAGCCCTTTTCCCCGAGATTTCTCTATGTGATCCTTTCAATCCCCTTTTTTATTCCGAGATTCGGGTTTTCTAAACTTAAGCCCAATTTCGTGGGTTTTCATCGGGCAAGGGAAGAGCTCGAGGGAGCATAAACATCCGCAGGCCCAAATATTCCCGGTTTGGGAATCCCCAATCTTTAAACTATTACCACGCCTCTTAGTCAAAAAATCCCTAATGGCTTTTCGACTTTTTGGGATCCCCCCGGCCCTCCTCGAATGTTCCTACACCACAGACCTTTGAAATCTTTCTTCTCGCCTTTTTGTTTAAATCCTCGATGAAATTCCCCCCCCCGGGGATTCTTAAGTCCCCCTACAGGCGGGAGATCACTACGTCAAAGACTAAACACTCCCAAACATTCTGTTTAAAAAAATTTTCCCCTTGGACACGCAGAGACCAAATTTACCACTTTGGGACCTAGCTCACGGGAAAACTGAAGACAATGTCTATATCCGGGGACCTTCTTCATGAGGCCCACCAAAAAACATTCGAAAAACCATGTAAACTGAGTTTCCACTCACGAGGACACAGGAGCAGGGAGATTTTGGACAATTTTTTTCCATCTTGTTCCCCCGACTTTAAGTTCCCCTTCCACATCCCGAACTTTTTAAGATTGTTCAAAAGGGATTCGCTTGGGACACAAACAAACTCTACCGAATTTTTAATGAAGATCTTGACCTTCCTGCTTATTTTTCTCAAGCTTGGGAAGGGTGAATTAAACATAAAAAGATCTGGAAAATTTTCCCAAGACTCCAAATCCGCCTATTCCAGTTCAGGTGCGCCCCATGTGTGAGAGCCACTACAAACTTGCTCAAGTGGACTATACTCTGTGCTGGTAAACCGAAGTTACCCCGGATCAATCCCACTCCCTGCTGGAGAGCATGTGGTGAAAAAGGCACCTTTTCCACATCTTTTTGGTCATTCCCCCAAAAATAGACAATTTTGGAAGGAAGTCACTTCCTATTAGAAAAGGGCCAAAAAACCCAACTCACTCTTACCCCCCAATTACCCTCCTACTAATTGGGAAAAGAAACCCCATCCCACACTTCAACTCCCTTTTTCCCCCATTATTTTTATGCCAAGACCCGCTGGGCCCCTAGGGGAACAAGTGGTCCCCCTTCTATCCAAACTGATAGAAGGGTCACGTCCCCTGTATTTCTGAATACAAACCTTGCCACGAGAGCCAATACTTGGCAAAAAATTTCTGCCCAGTGGGAACCTTGGGTTAACTCTACTGTCCATCCCCATTTTTCTTAGTTTTCTTCCCGTCAAATTCAAACCTTTTATTCATAATTCCTTTACTCCACATGGAATTTTTTTGATCTTCTTAACGTATCCTTAGGCCTTTTTCTTCTTTCTTTCCTGATATGGTTTTTTTTTTACTACTTTTGCATTTTTGCTCTTACTAGGAGTCCCCCAATATTTATTGTAATGTATATAGCTGTCCATTTATTTTGAC
>JARQOC010001500.1:0-39927 GCA_033576535.1 Allobates femoralis
GGCCGAAGGCAGAAGGTCAGCATTCTAATCGGTCAGTTAACTGGTGCCGCCCAGAGGGAAGTCAAGTCCTGGCCAGACGCTGATAAAAGTACAGTAAAGCACATATTAGCAAAACTAAAAGACACCTTTGATACTCGCACCGCGGCAGAAATAAAAATGATGTTCTTTGGCTGAAAGCAAAGAGTGCAGGACAGTGTGAGAGACCATGCCCTCAAACTCCAGGAGGTGCTGAGAGCCATAAAGCAGATCGATCTTGACATCGTACAGGAGGAAGACAGGCTGTTAAAGGAGCAATTCATAGAGGGGCTCCTGTCTAATACACATAAGACCCAACTGCATATGATCAAGATGTTGCTGGGAAAAATGGTGTAAAACAGTCCGTGCTGCCAGGTCAATCCGAAGTGAAAAGAACACACGGAAAGGTGATGTTCAAACAGCTACTCCTTTATTCTCCGACGCGTTTCGGTGCCCTCCTGGCACCTTACTCAGGGATCCCTGAGGAAGGTGCCAGGAGGGCACCGAAACGCGTCGGAGAATAAAGGAGTAGCTGTTTGAACATCACCTTTCCGTGTGTTCTTTTGACTTCGGATTCACCTGGCAGCGCGGACTGTTTTACACCATTTTTCCCAGCGACATCTTGATGTATCTCCACGAGTGAGTGGACGGTGGAAGTCCTGCAGCAGCCATCAGGTTCTTATCACATGCCCTTCAACCAGTTGTGCGTCTCACAACTGACATAGGTGAGTGGATTCCCTTTACATCACCTAGACTTCAGTGTCGCTAGTGATAGGGCACTATTGCGCCTCTTGTTCCCCCTCGTCCATACACTATTTAGTAGCTATTTCTGGGTATTGCAGCTCAGCTCCTATTGAAGTGAATAGGTGCTAAGTCATAGTATCCTGTAGTGTCTACATAGAGCTGTATTGTTTCTGCTCTATATAACAGCTGATCGCATGGGTCCCTGTTATGATCTGATGACCTAGGATTAACATAAACAGACTTCATAGAAGTAGTTGGCAACTGTACTGACTGCAGTCCCTGACTAAATACTGCAACTAGAAGTAGCCGTGGGATGTAACTAACCATGCCCTAGACACCTCGACATGGCCGGAGAACTAGCTACCCCTAAAGATGGAAACAGGAAAGTCTGTCTTGCCTCAGAGCAGAACCCCAAAAGAATAGCAAGCCCCACACAGATATTGACTTGGAAGGCAGATAATAGAGTTTAGCAAAAGAGGCCACACTAGCTAGATAGTAAGGACAGGATGTAATACTATTGCGGTCAATATTAAAAATATTATCAAAAACCTCCAACAGCAGATAGTACCAAAAAATAACTCTGAGTCTGCTAAGACTCCCGCCCTCTATATGTGCAGGAACTTATGTGAATCAAACTAGAATAAATAGGTTCTAACACCAGCAGAACTGGAAGCAGCAGACAACAGTGAATAGCAATTCATACCTGGGAAGAAAACTTCCTAACTGAGAGCGGGTAAACAAATATGCAGACTAAATATCAACCCACAACTCAGAGCAAGACAAGCAATAAGCAGATCCTCAAGCACACAACATGTGTGCCACAAAATAACAAAAACCCATTCAGTTAGATTGCAAGGATTCAGCAGAGCAGGAAGAAACCAGGGAGAGATGTGGACACCTCCAGGAATAATTACAACTGGCAGAGATTGATCAGCTCCAACCACCTATATGCTCCAATCCGAAGCAGATTGCCAATCATCATGATCAGCTGAGGAAGTCTCCAAAACACAGCCAGCTGCATCACCAACAACAACCGCATGAGGCGCTCACAACCAGAATTCTTCATCAATGAATTCACAACAGGTCCCACTGTTTTGATATTAATTACACATCCTACAAATACGTAATATATGCATAGCTAGTGAACAAACACTTTAAAGGGATTAGGAAATCCATTGTTAAATGGCTGCCATCTCACACCATCCTTCATAGTTAGAATCCTAGTGATCCATTCCGCATGTCCTTGCATCCTACATAACTCTAAAAATTATCTTTACTCACTGCTTTCTTGCATGCAACTCTCTGCCAGATGGTTTGATTGGCATGTATGGCCCAACCTTGTTAACTGCACTGAGCTCTCTATATTGCCCTCTGCCTTTGATAGATAGAGCTGAGCTGTTGGCTAATAGCAAGTCATATGGTTTATCAAGACATTCCCATCAGACCCGCTCAGTGCCAAGTACCATGCAAGAGAGCAGTCAATGAAGAGCATTTTAAGAGGCATGACTTGTAAAATTATGTTACAACACAATGTCTACCAAAAGCTTGCTCCACTTTAAAAGATGGCATCACAATGGCTGCCCCCATCACTACACTAACGGATATCATCTAAAGGACAACATGCTGAATTTTGTAGGCACCCTGATGTTTTAGTAACTTCACTTCTTTCATCAAGTTAGGGTGAGTTTTAAAGTTTAATGTCAACACTAGTGATGGGCGAGTCCTAAATTACTCGGAATCGCTTGACTCTAGCGAGTCCGAGCCCGGGACTCGCTACTCGTTGCGAGTCTAGCGAGTCCAATGTTAATGAATGGGGAAGCGAGTAATAGCGAGTAATGTGCGATTTACAAATTGCAGATGTGTCTCGGAAGCTTCAGGCTCTATCTGCTAGGACTCGTTACTCTGCGAGTTTCCCAGCATTTACTCGCACAGTAACCAGCCCAATGCAAATCAATGGCAATCCTAGTTTTGTCAGAGACTCTGACAAAACTAGGATTGCCATTGTCTTGCATTGGACTCGATACTGTGCCAGTGATAGCAGGGAAACTCGCAGAGTAAGAGCTGTCTGCTCTGTGCAGCTCCAGGGTCCTAGAGCCCGCCTGCTGCCTGAGATTGTTCTCAGTCTGCTCATTCCCTGTGCATAGACATCTATATCTATGCACAGGGGATGTAGCAGAGAGGACATCGCGTTTTGGACTACGTCGGACGGGAGAGGACTTTTTTAATTAAAGATGGAGTCCCTAATGGCTTTTTTTTTTATTTCTAATAAAAAATTTTCTCTGTGTTGTGTTTTTTTTAACCCTTTATTGGAGATTCTTAGTGGCCGGGTCAAACCTGGCCTGACATTAAGAATCCCGGGCTTAATACCAGCTTGAATAACAAAGCTGGTATTAACCCCTTTATTACCCAGCGTGCCACCGCCACCAGGGCCACTGGAAGAGCGGGGTTCAGCGCCAGAGGATGGCGCTTCAATGAACGCACCATCTTCTGGGCGGCTGCGGGCTGCAATTTGCAGCGGGAGGTACCCAGAAAGCTTGGGCCTCCCTGCGCTGCGGATTCCAGCCCCCAGCTGCTTAGCTGTACCTGGCTAAACATAGAAATTGCGCGGAGCCACACGCATTTTTTTTTTATTATTTCATGAAATAATAAAAAAAAAGGGCTCCCATGTATTCTTGTGTCTGGCCAGGTACAAATAGGCACCTGGGGGTTGCCCGGGATTCTAAAGGCCACGTCACACGCATCAATCATGTGAGCGATATTGTTAGCGATCACATGCACGCGCAATCGCTAACAATATCGCTTACATCGCTGGTGAGATGTCACCCAGACAGACTCACCAGCGATGTGGAGCAGCAAGATCGCTGGTAACTATGGTACACATCGGGTTACTAGGCGCCGCGCGGCGCTTAGTAACCCGACGTTTACATTACCATTTCCCAGCATAGGCTCTGCCGCTGGGAGATCGTTCATCGTGGTGTCACACACCACGATAAGGCAGATTGATCAAGCATTTATCGCTTGATTTGAGCTCCGGCTCACAAATCTGCGATCAAACAATCAAGCGATTTTACATTGTAAAATCGCTTGATTACACGCAGCGACGGACAAACGATATCGCTTAAGCGATCAAAAAAGCAGATCGCTTAAGCGATATCGTTCAAGAAATTGAAGCGTGTGACGTGGCCTTTAATGTCAGGCCAGGTTTGACCCGGCCACTAAGAATCTCCAATAAAGGGTTAAAAAAACACCACACAGAGAAAAATTTTTATTAGAAATAAAAAAAAAAAGCAATTAGGGACTCCATCTTTAATTAAAAAAATCCTCTTCCGTCCGACGTAGTCCAAAACGCGATGTCCTCTCTACTACATCCCCTGTGCATAGGTATAGATGTCTATGCACAGGGAGTGAGCAGACTGAGAACAATCTCAGCTCTGCTACATCATGCAGCAGGCGGGCTCTAGGACCCTGGAGCTGCACAGAGCAGACAGCTCTTACTCTGCGAGTTTCCCTGCTATCACTGGCACAGTAGCGAGTCCAATGCAAGACAATGGCAATCCTAGTTTTGTGAGTCTCTGACAAAACTAGGATTGCCATTGATTTGCATTGGACTCGTTACTGTGCGAGTAAACGCTGGGAAACTCGCAGAGTACCGAGTCCTGCGAGTCCCTTACTACTCGCAGAGTAACGAGTCCTAGCGAGTAGATTCGCCCATCCCTAGTCAACACATGTAATTATGGCTGGCTTAGTACACAGGCAACATCCTGGTAGGTTATACACATTGTCGCTCCGTAGAAGCAAGAATAGATACCAGTTCAAGAAATAAATATAACAAATGATTGACTTTAAATGGATTATAAAGAAGTAATCGGGGTAAACACTCAAACAATCCACCCACTCAAGTGTCATGACTTCTGCCTTAGTGAAACCATTTAACAATACATTTCAGTTCATGATTCATTAGCCTACAAGACCCACAAAAGCAAATATGAGTTGGAGTAACTGCCCCAATGTGCTTTCAAATAACACGTTTAGGAAGAATGTGATAGCGGTAGAGGAAAGGGCATAATTTTGTTCATGGTGTCAGTAGTTAATTGTCACCCTCACTGCCACCCACTTGGCCAAAGTATATGATTTTAGTCTCTGCTCCACGACAGAAGTGAACCAGTTTCCTTTTTTGTTTTGCGCGGAGCCTCCCTGATGTACTCGCTTTATCAGATGTGTGGCAGTTGTGGGCTGCGTTGCATCTGAGTCATGCAATCTGTTTAGACATGGCCCAGGAGAACACAGGCAAGTTCACAAAGATCTGTAATAGGTTCCTGTCATCCCAGGCAACGCATAGTCCTCTCCTGTGTTATTACTCAATGTGAAATGTTCTCAAACTTATCAGCATTTCAAATAATAGAAAAGGCAACACCATATTGAGAGTCGTGGACAAAGTCATTTGACCCTCTCATTGCATTAGAGTTATACAGTTGGGGTAAACACTTTATATATCAGTCACTATATTGAGGTACTCACTCGGTTTTGCGCTCAAAGAGGTAGCAGAATGAAAACATTCTTCATTTACAAGTCTATTAGGTTTATTCAAGTCTTCATAAACCCGGCACTTTAACATAAACAGGAGCCTTCCTTTGGCTGTACAGACAGCATCACATAAATGACAATAACAGTTCTATTGACCCCCAGTCATTCTTCAGATACGGATTTTAGATCCATTACTCTCACGCTCTGACATGCTCCCTCACACATGTTCTCTCCACCATGTGCTTCCAACATGTGCTGCTAACTTGTTGGACTTAGCTTACATCACAGACCACATGTTCACAGATGAGACACTCCCATGGGAGGCATGTGGATGGTCAGTCCCTCCTTTCACTGCTGACCATCCTGTAGATCCAGCCCTTAAAACACTAAATGAGACTCCTGGAACTATAAGTCCCAGCAAAACAATCTGAATTTACACTGCAGCAGGCCACTGCCTCAGCAATACATACTGGCCATTTACAACATAGCCGTTTGGTATATCACACATTGTAGGGCAAGACTGGACAATGACAGGATACTCATTTGGACCCAGGATTATTGCATAAGTAGTTAAAATGGATATTTATTTATCAGTCCTGTTATCTTTGGGATCTAAGAATATGACACTCCATTGAGGGACTAATGGGACTAATCTCAAAATACACAATACTTTAAAAATAAAGGCCCTGTCACACATAACGAGATAGCTAACGAGATTGCTGTTGCGTCACAGATTTTGTGACGCAACAGCGATCCTGTTAGCGATCTCGTTCTGTGTGACACGCACCAATGATCTGGCCCCTGCTGTGAGATCATTGATCGTTACACACTGCTCTGGATCACTTCTACAGCCTTGCGCTCCCGCTGGGAGCGCTACATCATTCTGTTTGACAGGGACAATGACCAACGATCTCAATGCTACGCTATAGGCAGCCGTCACACGCATCAATTTCTTGAACGATATCGCTTAAGCGATCTGCTTTTTTGATCGCTAAGCTATATCGTTTGTGAGTCGCTGTGTGTAATCAAGCGATTTTACAATGTAAAATCGCTTGATTGTTTGATCGCTGATTTGTGAGCAGGACCTCAAATCAAGCGATAATCGCTTGATCAATCTGCATCATCGTGGTGTGTGACACCACGATGAACGATCTCCCAGTGGCAGAGCCTATGCTGGGAGATGGTATCTATGGTAAACGTCGGGTTACTAAGCGCCACGCGGCGCCTAGTAACCCGGTGTGTACCATAGTTACCAGCGATCTTGCTGGTCCACATCGCTGGTGAGTCTGTCTGTGTGACAGCTCACCAGCGATGTGAACGATATTGTTAGCGATCGCTCGTGCATGTGATCGCTAACAATATCGCTCACAAGATTGAAGCGTGTGACGGCCGCCATAGAGTGACAATTCCCAACGACCTCGGTATAGTTCTGGATCGCTACTGCGTCATTTTCACATCGCTGGTGAGATACCTGTTTGACATCTTACCAGCGATGTGAAAACGACGCACCAGCGATCTCTGCACATCGTTACCGGGATCGCTAGTATGTCGTTATGTGTGACTGGGCCTTTAGTTACCCTTGCAATTAGAAGAAAAGAAAGAATATTTGAAGCACAGGTTTAGTTTTCCTAAATAATGTAACAATACTGTATTGGTCCCTTTACATGCGGCCACAGGAAGGTAGAAACAGGCAGGCATCGGACACAATTGTGCCTGTTGCCTTGAAAAGACCACGATGTGGTGGCGAGTAATTCAGGACTTTCCTTCCTGTGTCTTCCATGAAGGAAGGAAAGTTTTGATATACACGCTACCACATCGTGGTCTTTTCAAGGCAACAGGCACAATTGTGTCCGATGCCTGCCTGTTTCTACCTTCCTGTGGCCACGTGTAAAGGGACCATATAGTTTGCATATATGGTCCCAATAATTAAAATTATGCTATGTGTATACTTTATCCAAGACGAGAGAAGGAAAATTGGGCACCACCACACTTCACACCACTCTGGGAATCAACAGACAAGGGTGTTATCCAACCTCCATCCGTCCCCCATCCTCCCTCCTGTCTCCATGTTTGCGTGTTTAACCTGATGAAATAAAGAAATTTAAGCCAGCGCCCAGTAAGTGCAACTCTCTTCAACTATTTGTATACTATACTTTACCTATACAATGTTACCACTCAAAGAAATGTGTAAATGGCCTTCTTTACAGTTACGAGGTAAAAGAAGAATAGTCTAAATGGAGACTTAGTTTTCCAAACATTTATATTACTTGACAGCTTTTGGTTGACTTATCATTTGTCATCTGCATTGTGCCCAGTCAATCGTCTGTAATGGAGCTGTAACCAGATGAGGATGTAGGTAGTCTTATCAAGGAGACATATTCCTTAAGAGAAAAACTTGCAACAGCCAATTATTTACGACTATAATTAGTGATGGGCATACTTGAACTGTAAAGGTCGGGGTCCGTACCGAACACCTAGTGTTTGTACACAAATCCCGAACAAGGGTTTGCCTGGGAAATCTGTGTTACAGTTTGGGTCTGGGAGCTGTAAAAGACAGCACATGATTAATAAACATTATCATTATACTTTCCGGGTCCCAGACCTGCGCGTTGCCATCCTGCTGTCTCACTGTATATACTTCTGGGCCGCTCATTATCTTCCAGGATATTCATTCACTGCCCTGGCTTCAACAGCCAATCACAGACACTGTCACACATAATGTGTGTCTGTGATTGGTTGTTCGAGTAATCTGTAATCAGCCCATACCTCCAAGTATGGTGGGAAGTATGGCTGGTTTCAGCTTACTCCAGCAGTCAAGCACAGATGCCAATTCTGTGTGACAGCGTCTATGATTAGCTGTTGGGTTCATCACACATATTGTAGTGAAAAATGAATAAGTACTTTTTAAAAAATGATGTAGTGCACCACAGTATTTTTGATTCTCAGCGCAGATAAAGGCTGCCACCCCCAGCTGCTTGACTTTACCTTGGCTGGCAATCGAAATACAGCAAAGCCCATTTTTAAAAAATATTTAAATAAATAATAACAAAAAAAATGTGTGGGCTCCTGCCATATTTTGATCGCCAGCCTCATAAAACCAGGCAGCTGGAGGCCTCATGCTGAAAACTAACCTGCAGCTGCCCTTGAAAATGGCACATTCATTGTAGCGCCATTTCCAGGTAATTTACCTAGCTCTTCCAGCAGCCCTGGTGAGGGTGGCACACTGGGTAATAGGGTTAATACCAGTTTTGTATTCTCAGCTGGTACTAAGCCCAAAATTCATTATGCCAGGCTAATATTAGACACAGCCATCATGAATTTCCAGTAAACATTAAAAAAAACACAACACAGAGATGATTTTCTTTATTAGAC
This sequence comes from Allobates femoralis, assembly GCA_033576535.1. Lineage (NCBI taxonomy): Eukaryota > Metazoa > Chordata > Amphibia > Anura > Aromobatidae > Allobates > Allobates femoralis. The sequence continues at coordinate 8,656 of JARQOC010001500.1, forward strand.
ATAAAATACAAAACACATTTATTGACTCCATCTTTAATTATAAAAAACCCTCCCTCCGGCGTAATCCACAGGTATTTCATGTTGAGCTCTGCTTCATCGCTCTGAACAGACAAGCAGGCTCAGGCTGAGCTGGGTGCCGTGAGAAAGGTCACTTGAGTTCATAGCTAATTAATGAACTCAGGTAACCCCTGACTCTGATGTTACCGTGAACACCGCAGAGAACTGAGCGGTTCTCAGCAGTGCAGTGCATATCCCCGGAAGTTAATTAGCGGCACCAGAAGTAGATGCGACAGATGGCAGGACATGGGATGGCAGAACCTGGTTAGTATACTGATGATGTTAATTAATTATATACTTTGTTTTACAGCCCTCTGCCCCATTCCATAACCGTAAAGTCCAAGCTTGGGGTTCAGATGCAAGTTCGAGTTACGTCCAGCCCCGAACTCAGACTTTATAAAGAGGTACGGGTGAGTCAGCTGATCCAGAGCATCGACAGGTTCGGCCATCAATAACCATAATCTCAGCCAAAAACAATTTGGGTTTCTAAGGGAGATTAACAGATAAAGTTTCCATTTGTCTTTTGCAACAAGATCAGTTTTGCTATACCACAACTGAACAAAACTGATGTTAAAGCCTCATCAGGTGGTTTTGCTAGCACCACTCCACAAACATAGACGTAAATACAAAAAATGCAACATGGTAGGTTTTAAACTGGCTTCTTGAAGGGACAACGAGTAGAGATGATGTGAACAATTAAACAGCTATTTGTCAATACTTATATCAGGTTCTGCCCAGCAAATCACTACAATAGGGAATAAGAAAGGACAGCTGGTAGGTGAAAATGAGCCTAATAGCTACACTCTGTAAAATGGACATAGGTATTAGAAAGGGGTAAACAAAGTGTTTTGGGATAGATTAATTTAGAAGACATACTTAGGAAGGTTTGCGGCTGATATAAGATGAAGATAACCAGGAAGAAGACGGATGAACAGTATTGAATAATACAAATATATGGCATAGCAAACTTTTGAGGCCCAATCAAAGATTCATGATAATTATATTCATTAGTTGTCAAAATTGCCACAGCAATTAAAAAAGTTGCCTCAAAAGGGCACTGCACTTAAAGATAGTTTCTATATGTGCTGCTCTTGATATATATATATATATGTTCAAGCAGGAGGAAATAGTTACCGTAATACCACAGATCAACACCTGAGACCTAAATTGTCCAAGAAGGTACTTGTGATATACACATATTGTAGGCAGGTGTGGGAAAACAGCTATTCAGGTACAATGATTTCAAATTTTAACGTGTTAGTTTATGTTTGCAAATTAAACTTTTTTTAAATGAATGAATTGACCACCCTTTGCCTTTAAAACAGCACCAAATCATCATTGCCATGAGGTTTGTGTGCATATGGTTTTTGAAAGAACTCATTAGGGAAGTTGTTCCAATAATCTTAGAGAACCAACCACAGATCCACAAATATTTGGGTCTCTAATGATTGGAGATTGATTCAATATTTGTAATTTCAGTCAAATAATTCACCACAGATTGACTAGATCATCAAAATCTGTAAACCAAGTCCTTCAGAAACAAATTGCCTGAGGCGACACATACACAAACATAATCCTTAAATGTTGTGGCTTCCCCGTAGAGATTGGTGTGAATTGATTCACAGGATCCAGTCCAGCAGATACATCATTAATCTGTGCCCATTTGTGGGGAGTTCTTAGACTCTTATTACCTAATGGCATCCCTGACTCTTCGAAATAGCCGGCTTGGCATGACATCATTGTTGAGACATGATGCACAAGAGAAGAGCTGAGGCTGCTGTCAGGCAGAAGGGACAAAGGAAAGCTGCCAATTACCCATTAAAGTCATACATGCATATCTCTGTATAGTGTACTGTGATTATGTACACATGGATTCAAAGTTTAGCCCAGTTATCAGCTTGTCCTACAATTGCGTAGCTTAATTTCCATTGAAAAAAAATGACAATAACCATCACTCAGTGAATAAGTATAACGAACACTCATTCGACCATCACTCCACTGATGAGTGATTAAAGAGAATCTTATATTCTTGTTCAAAGTTTTTATTGGTTTTACAAGATAAAGGATTGTGTTACAATCATATAACATTACAATCAATTTGACAGATTTACAAAGAAGTTTTGTTCTTTTTAACACCATTAGAGAATCAGATTTGAATGTTAGTCTATATCCAATAATACAAATTACAATAGTATCGAATTTGTAAAGTTAATCTGTTTGAATTATTACGAGAGAAAAAAAAAAAATCATTTCTAAGTGGAATAAAGTAATTTTCAAATTCAAACTCAGAACATCTGTAAACAAAATTACATGTTAACATGGTAGGAAAGAGAAGGGAAAGGGGGGAGGGGTGGGGATAAGTAGAGTCTATTTAATTGGGTGAAGAGTAGTTAGAACTAGTGTTAGAATGCTTTGAAATAGGGTTGTGTTTGGAAGGAAAAAGTTTGTTCCAAGGTTCCCATTTTTTTTTGTATTTATTTAATGTTTTAGATCTCAGCGAATGGGATAGTTCATGGGCGTTGTGTTCAGCAGTTCTTTCCAAGAGAGCCGTGAAGGTGGGAGCCTCAATGTCTCTCCATTTGGCGGCAATTAAAGTTTTTGCTATTAAAATGATATGTATAGTCAGAGGTCTAGATTGCCAGGGTATCGATTCACTGTCAAGGAGCAGCAGAACCAATTCCGGAGTGAGTGTACAATTAGTTCCTGTCAGGTCTGTAATCAGAAGTTGGATCTCATTCCAAAAAGTTTCTAGTTTTTTACAGTGCCAAAAATGTGTGAGATATTTCCCACTTCCAGAAGACAGCGCCAGCATAATGGGGAGTAATCTTCCTTGATTGTATGTAATCGTTGGGGTGTATAATACCATCTGGTGAGTGTTTTGTAGTGGGTTTCTATTAGTGAGGTACATGGTATCATTTTTTGGAGTTTCAAGAGTGAGAGACTTATTGATTCCACGTCAATTAGAATACTTAATTCTTTTTCCCAAGCAAGCAGGTTAGGAGTTTTAGATATAAATGTATCTGAGTTAATGATTTTGTATATACTTTTTGTAGACCAGAATACTGGGGTGAGATGATACTTGAAGAGTTGTGTAATGGGTAGGGGAAAGAGGAAGTTTGGTTTTTTCTTGTTAATATAATTGTTGATTTTCTCCCAAGTTGATAATTCTTGATCTTGTAGTTTGAAAGTAGAGCGTAATTCGGCAAAGGGGATTAGCTGGTTTCTCCTGTCAATTATATCTGATATGAGGTTAACTCCTAGGTTTTTCCAGGAGTTTAAGTTGAGGAATGGAACTAAAAGGTTTAAAATTTCGGAAGGTATCCAGTTGTTTGTGGTAATTGATGATGAATTTTCAGTCGCTTTTGTAACTAGATGCTTCCACGCTTGGATTGTCGCTTTGATAGTTAGTTCTTGAGGGAGTCTTTTTGTTTTATCACATAAGTGGGAGAGAAGTAGATTGAGTTTATGTTTAGGGTATTTGGATTCTTCTATGGACAGCCAACTGGGTCTCATATTCTCGCTCCACCAAGTTCTACTTAGGATGATTAAGGTTGAGTTGTAGTACGCTGAAAGGTTGGGAATGGCCAATCCTCCATTCATTCTACTTTTTTCTAGAGTATTTCTTGCCACCCTCGGTTTTTTTTGTCCCCATATAAAGTTGTAAAGTTGAGATTGGAGCTTTTTTATCCATTTCTGTTTAATTGGGATTGGGAGGGAGCGAAAAACATAAATAATTTTTGGAAGAGCAAACATTCTATAGGATTCAATCTTTCCTATCCAGGACAGGTCAATTTTAGAGATGTGTGCCAGGTCTTTTTGAATATTTTTATGTAAGGTTTCCAGGTTAGTGTCTGTCAGAGTCGAGGTATGAGAAGTGATTTGTATACCTAAATAATCCAATGTTTTATTATCCCAAGTTAGGTTATGTTCTTTTTTGAGTGTGGACATAGTTTTGAAATCTAGATTAAAGTGAAGTACTTGGGTTTTATTAAGGTTAATTTTATATGAGGAGACTTCTGAAAATTCCTGAATAGTTAGTAGGAGGTTCGGGTCATCCATGTCAAGTGATCCAAAAATTAATATTTTTTTTCCCTGACGTCCTCAGATTTTTAAAAAAAAATTTCTATCTGAAGAACAACTTTATCTAATTACAAAAAAAAAGTTTTGAATTTTTTTCTTTATCTGTTAATTTTTTACAGATTTTTAAAGTTTTAAAAAAGTGCGAATTTTGGCCTGGTATGGCTTTACATTTTCTATCATATCTCGGGCTAGAAATAAGATAGAGAAACAAAATAAACACCAATCTACTCAGAACTGTCCAGGCTTTCATCAGATATGTCACAAGAGGATATTTGTTAATATTTTACCCATGTGATCGCAAGCGCAAAACTTTAAAACGCATTTCCGAAAAATCGGCGCGCTTTAAATATTTCAAAAACTGCCCATGTGTCTGCTATGCTCTTAGGCACATCTGTACCAAATTTCAAGTTGGGATCGCAATGGGATCATATTTTAACATATTTTACTAGTAAGAGCGTCAATGGGTCATTCCATATCAAGTGATCTAAATATGAATATTTTTTTTTACCTGACGTCTTTAGATTTTTTTTTTTTTTTTCCTTTATGAAGTACTACTTTAGTTAATTACAAATTAAAAGTTTGGAATTTTTTTCTTCATCAGTTAATTTTTTACAGATTTTTAAAGTTTAAAAAAAGGGTGAATTTTGGCCTGGTACGACTTTAAATTTTTTATCTCAGGCTAGAAATAAGATAATGAAGTGGGAGAGGCATCATTTTACTCAGAACGGTAACAGCTTTCATTTGAGATGTTACAAGACTATGTTTCTTTATATCAAATTCAAACTATTGACGGGCAATTGTGAAAAAATGACTGATTGTGTTCTTGGTGACTTTTGAATTGACACTATAATAGTTAAATATTTTGCACTTAGGTCCAATGAATGCGTCCATGGGGTCAAGCTGGGACAGAGTCATCACAAATTAGCCTTATTTGCAGATGACCTGCTACTTTACATCTCCCAGCCCCTGGTCTCCATCCCTTCGGTCTTAATGGAGTTTGAACGGTTCGGACAATTGAGCAACTTTAAAGTGAATTGCTCCAAAACCGAGGCACTCAATATTTCTTTGCCTGGAGAATTGGTTTCTCATCTATCTAAACAGTTCCCATTTAAATGGAAAGTAGAAGCCATTAAGTACTTGGGAGTCCTTATACCAAAAGATCTTAAACAAATATTCAATTTAAATTATCAACCCCTTTTGACTAACGCGGAATCGGCATTTACCTCCTATAGACAATTAAAGCTATCCTGGTTCGGGAGAATAAACGTAGTCAAGATGGATGTCTTGCCCCGACTCTTATATACTTTTCAGACAGTTCCTGTTCTATTGGATAGAGGTTTCCTGTCCAAAATGCAATCTATGATCCTTAGATTTGTCTGGGGGGGCAAGAGGTCCAGATTGCGAATGAATATCCTATCCTTGCCCGAGACCAGAGGAGGGGTTGGACTACCCAACATACGAGCGTACTTTGAGGCTTCCTCTCTTGTTAGAGCTCTAGATTGGCATTATCATGCGTCCTCCAAGAAATGGGTAGGGGTGGAGCAAGAGGGTTTGGGGATTCCGCTGAAACACCTGCTTTGGATTTCCCCTAAAGATTCCACAGACCTAGTACCTTTGACAGACATGACCAGAAACACCTTGAAGGTATGGCACCTAGTGACGAAAACCCTCCGCTTAAACGACAGACTTAGCCCTTTGACTCCCCTTTTTTCCAACCCATCTTTCCCACCCAGATTTGACAGGCAGAGATTTTTATGTTGGCGGATTGTGGATGACACCCGAGTAGGACAGACTCTGTCCAGTGGTGGTTTGCCCCCGATGGCAGAGCTACAACTCAAAGAACCTACGAGACCTCTTAAGTGATTCGAATTTCTCCAATACAGAGCATAATTATATTCAGCTGACCACTCTTGCAGGGTAAGATTGACGCCCAACGTATTGGAGAGGTTATTCCAACTGGAGGCTCCACCGAGGCGCAAAATATCATTTCTATACCAGGCCTTAGGGTCCATGAGAGAGCAGGGCACCCTTTACTTCCAACGTGCTTGGGAGAGGGAATTGGGGTGTAGCATTTCAGAAGCTAATTGGCAGAAATGCTTTATATTTACTCACTCACTAGCTAGCGCTTGTTCTGCACAAGAAAGAAGCTATAAGCTGCTCACTAGATGGTACTTGTGCCCGACGACACTCCGGAACATGTTCCCTGGAACCCCTGATACCTGCTGGCGCTGTGGGGAAGAGAAGGGTACAATGATACACATTTGGGGAGTTGTGGGGAAATCCGGCGGTTCTGGTCTGAGGTTTTCAATGCATACGCCCGGATAACAGGTAAACAAGCCGAATGCTGCCCAGAATCGGCAATGTTATCCATTTTTCCAGGTCCTATTGGGCTACAGAAGAGGGATATTCTCCGCTTTTGCATCTCGGCTGCTCGTGCTGTGATCCCGAGGTTCTGGAAATCAAGCCGGGCTCCATCTCTACTTGATTGGTTCAAAGAATTGATGGACACATATCGAATGGAGGAGCTCGCAGCTGATGCGTCGGGATCTCGGAACAAATTCTTAGGGATTTGGGTTGAATGGATTCTTTTTCACGACTCTGCAGAATTTAGGAGTATCTTTTCCAGCACAGATAATATGGCTCGACCTCTGGCTGATGGGGAGCCAGTGAGATGAGTACCCTTTCTCCTTCCCATACCTCACCCGTCCCCCCCCCCTCCTTTTTTTCTTTTTTTCTTACGTGGCTTTTCTTTCCCAGTATAACTTTTTCTAATGGTTTTTGTTTCTCTTCTCTCTCTCTCTTCTTTTTTATCTCTCTTTTGTTCCCATCTGATACATTCAGTCTAGGTATTTCCTTTCTACGCCTATACCTTCAGAATTCTAGTGAACATTAGACAGGTATCGAAAACTCTGAGCTGTGAGTAGATCATTAATATTTCGGCCTTCCTTTCCGGTAACACCAGTCGATAGACTATTCCAACTAGGCCTCAACGGGTAATGACCCACTTACGTGGTCAACCTGTTAGAAGGGGCCAAGTAATAAAAATCATTCTGCTGGGGCTGCTTGTCCCCTTGACATCAGAACATCTCAAAACCCTGAGAAAGGTTGTATACTTGAGTGTTTGGAATTATATTTAGATTGTAGTATATATTGCACCAGAGATAAGCGCAAAAGTAAATTTGCAGCTTATCTTAAAGTTACTAATAACTTTGTGAATTCTCTTTTTGTATATTTTATATGTCTCAAGATTTTGTTAAAAGATTGAATGTATGTCTTTCATATGTTTTTTCAAAATTTAATAAAAATGAGATTAACCATAGTTAAATATTTTAAAATATGATCCCATCACGATCCCAACTTGAAATTTGGTACAGATGTGGCTAAGAGCATAAAAGACACATGGGCAGTTTTGGAAAATTTTTATTAAAATGTTTTTTTCGGAAATGCGTTTCAAAATGTTGCGTTTGCATTCGCATAGGTAAAAAATTAAAATTAACAAATATACTCTTGTGACATATCTGGTGAAAGCCTGGACAGTTCTGAGTAGAATGGTGTTTATTTTGTTTCTCTATCTTATTTCTAGCCCGAGATAAAAAAATTTAAAGTCGTACCAGGCCAAAATTCACCCTTTTTTTAAACTTTAAAAATCTGTAAAAAATTAACTGATGAAGAAAAAAATTCCAAACTTTTAATTTGTAATTAACTAAAGTAGAACTTCATAAAGGAAAAAAAAAAAAAAAAATCTAAAGACGTCAGGTAAAAAAAAATATTCATATTTAGATCACTTGATATGGAATGACCCATTGACGCTATTAATAGTAAAATATGTTAAAATATGATCCCATTGCGATCCCAACTTGAAATTTGGTACAGATGTGGCTAAGAGCAAAGCAGACACATGGGCAGTTTTTGAAATATTTAAAGCGCGCCGATTTTTCGGAAATACGTTTTAAAGTTTTGCGCTTGCGATCACATGGGTAAAATATTAACAAAGATCCTCTTGTGACATATCTGGTGAAAGCCTGTATAGTTCTGAGTAGAATGGTGTTTATTTTGTCTCTCTATCTTATTCCTAGCCTTAGTTATGAGGAGAAACGTAAAGGCAGGCAACAGCGAAATTCACACTTTTTCCGAACTTTGAAAATCATTTAAAAAAAAAATAAATTTTTTAAAAAATTTTTCTCTTCACATTTTGCATTGTCTGACATGCTATTATCAAATAACAAAATCTCAAAAGAATTAAAAATATAGAGGTAATAATCATTGGTTCACTTGACATGGAATGACCCGTTCCTGAGAGAGTTAATAGGATCCGAAAGAGTGAGAATAACGTCATCAGCGAATAGGCTGACTTTGTATTCTTTGGTGTTGGTGTGAATACCTCTTATATGTTGGTTCATTCGGATTTTTTCTGCTAAGGGCTCGATGTATAGGTCAAATAGTGAGGGGGATAGTGGACAACCCTGTCTAGTTCCATTTGATAGGGGAAAGGTATCTGAGAGCGTGTTGTTGGTCAATATATTTGCTGTTGGGTTGGTATATAATGCTTTGATAATGTTGATAATATTGCCTTTGAAGCCAAATCTCTCCATTGTGGCAAAAAGATAATCCCAATGGACTCTGTCGAACGCTTTTTCAGCGTCGACAGAGACCACCACCGCCGGGATTTTCTGTTTCTCTATGTGGGATAATAAATTACTAGTTCTTCGAGTGGCGTCTGCCGAACCTCTATTTTGGATGAAGCCTACTTGGTCACTATGTATAAGTTTAGGGGTAAGTTTCTGTAATCTAGTGTTGATCGTTTTTGATATGATTTTAAGGTCTGAATTAAGTAGGGAAATTGGTCTAAAGTTTGCTACATCTTCCTGGGTCACCTTTATTTTTTGGAATAACTGTAATAGTAGCTTGAAGGGTTTCTTTAGATAGAGGTGCATTGGGGTTGGTAAGTGAGTTTAATAACTTAGTTAAATAAGGTGCTAAAATTTCCTGGTATGCAGCATAATATTTGTTTTGTAATCCGTCGGGTCCAGGGGATTTTAGTTTTTTTAGAGATTTGATTGTGTCTAATATTTCTTCTACTGTGAAAGGGGAGTTTAAGTCTTCAAGATCTTTTTTGGAGAGGGAAGGTAGGTCCATTGTGTTAAGAAAGGTAGTGATTTTGGATTGGGAAGCAATATGTTCTGAATGAGATTGTTGTAGGTTGTACAGGCACTTGTAGAAGTCAGCAAAGGTGTCCGAGATTGTTTGTGGCATTTTTTCTAGAATATTGTTCTTGTTTTTAATTTGAGAAATATTAGTTTTGGATCTACGAACTTTTATGAGTTTCGCAAATAGTTTAGATGGCTTATTAGAGCAATTATGAAAGTTTGATTTATTTAGACGAGAAATCTTATCGTAGTCAGATACCAATAAGGATTTAAGTTCCATTCTTAATTTGAGGATTTCTTTCATAGTTAATTCATTGGGATGACTAGCTACAGATAATTCTAGTTCTTTGATTTTATGAATTAAGTTCTTTGTTTCCAAAAGCAAAGATTTTTTATGTCTGGAATTAAGTTGTATTAAGATCCCTCTTATCACAGATTTGTGAGCGGACCAGATAGTTGAGATAGGAATTTCTTCGAGGTCGTTTTCGCTAAAATATAATTTTAATGTTTGTTCTATTTCTGATTTGAAGTGTGGATGGGAAAAGAGAAAGGAGTTTGCTCTCCATACATTTCTACGGTTTTGGGGGCAGCCATGGGAGGTTACAAATAAAACTGGTGAGTGGTCTGACCAAGATTTCGGGAGGATTTTGACTGATTTAATGCATCTAAGGGAGGAGATATCAGTGAAGATTAGGTTGATACGTGACAGGGATTTGTGGACGTTGGAAAAGTGGGTATATTCTATTGAGGAGGAGTTTATACATCTAAAGGCATCGTAAAGTTCTTCTTTTTTTAGTAGTGGGTCTAATTGGGTGTTTTGATTTCTGCTCTTGTTGGAAGAATCAAGGTTACTGTTTGGGACTGCATTGAAGTCTCCGAAGAAATACAAGATACCTTCTTGTTTCTGTCGTACAATTTGTAGAAGTTTTTTTAAGAATGCGATTTGACCATAGTTAGGGGCGTAAATATTAACTAATGTATGGGTAACATTGTCTAATTGGCATATGAGGATTAAATATCTTCCTTCTGTATCTTGAATTAGTTCTTTTTTTTCAAATTTGATCGTTTCTTTAATTAGTATAGCTACGCCTGCTTTCTTTTTTTTATTTGATGCTAGAAAAATGTGAGGGTAACGTGGATTTGAGAATTTAGGTTGATTCTCAGCGCTGAATCTAGTTTCCTGCAGTCCGGCAACGTCTATGTTAAGTTTTTTTAGCTCCTTCCATGTATAAAACCGTTTTTGTGGCGAGTTAAGACCATTAGTGTTTAGTGATAGGAAGTTGTGGGTCATAGTAATTGTTGGAGTAACTTGGTTAAATAAGACTCTACTGGGGAGGAGTGGGTTAGGAAAAAGAAAGGAAAAGTAGGGTTACGTAAAGAAACCAATCAACAGGGGAAGGGAGAATGGGGGAGTAAAATTAAGTAATCAGGTATTCGTCACTCAGTGACGTGTCGAAAAATTGTTCAGAGGAAGGGTTCTACGGAACCGATGTTTTCCTTCCTTGAGGCTAATGTTTTGGCCAGAGTGCCATTTTGTGATTGTTTATCAGAGTCGTTGTTGTTGAAGAGGTTTTCAGCTCGAGCCTTTGATATGGAGGTCTTTTAGGGTTTCAAGTCCTATTCCCGCCTCTTCAATGGTGTAGTTTTTTTCTTTATAGGTGAAAATGACATTTGAAGATGGGTGGCTCCATCTATATAAAATTTGGTTGGCTCTTAAGACGTCTGTTATTGGTTTTAGAGACCGTCTTTTGTTTAGAGTCTCTTTTGAAATGTCAAGAAAGACCTTGATGTTGTTGTAGGGAGAAGGCAGGGTTTTATTTTTTTTCAAGTATTCATTTAGTTGGTCCTTGGTTTGAAAAAAAGAAAATTTGGCAATGACATCTCTAGGGATATCTTCTGCTAATCGAACAGGTTTAGGCAGTCTGTGTGCCCTTTCTATTGAATATTCGATTTATTGTTTGCCTGGGACAGTTTTTTTTGTTAGGTTTTTGATAAAGTTTGGGAGATCTTGTGGTTTAACCGTTTCGAGAATTCCTCTAAATTTAAGATTTACTCTTCTGTCTCTGTCCTCCCTATCAGCCAATTTATCCTTTAGGTATTTGATTTCTTCCTTCATTTTTATCTGTTCGGTCTTGGTTGATTTGGTGTCAATTTTGAGTTCGGAGATTGCCTGGTCCTGTCTGTCTACTCTGGATGCTATTGTGGCAACAGTAGTTTTGATTTCATCTAAGTGAGAGTCCAAATTGTCTTCCAATTTAAATTGGAATGCAGTAAAGAGATTCACCATAAAGTCTTTGTCTAGAGGTTGGCCCGGCTTGTAGTTAAGGAGAGATTCCAGTCCCATTGTGTCTGTTTTCATTTTTCGTCTAACAGGGCTTCTAGTAGTGGAATCCTGATTTAAGGTCGGATTGCTTTTGGTGGGGGTCATAGCGTTAGTTTTAGAGGGGGTACTCATCTCTTTCCTTTTGGATGAATATGAGGATTCGTTCATAGGGGTTTCTGCTGGGGTCTCAAAGCGATCGCCTTGTTTGCCCTTTTTGATAGTCTGAGTGGACTGGTATGGTGTGGGTATCTTACTTTTCAATGGTGATTTTTGTAAATCTCCTGCAAGTTCAATTTCTTGAGGAGTTGAGGTAGGTTTGGCTTTAGAAGGCATATTGTGTCAGACTTTGTCTGAATATTCTAGTGGGTTTTTGGTGGTAGTTCACTTAGGATATTGGTGATTGGAGAGGTGTTATCAGCACCCTGTATAGTGGGGCTTTAGATGTAGGAACTTATAAAGTCGTGAGGTAAGGGATTTTTGTTTCTAGAATTAGTCACAGGTAGAGTGTAGGATTACATATGTAACAATAAAAACTTAAAGTCTAATTACTAGTTTCAATCAAACATTCAATTAAAGATATCACTAGAATGCAGACTTTTACACTTAATATATAATACAATATATAACAAAGTAATCTCTCTTGAGGAAGATATAAGGCTTGTTATAATTGATCCAGATATCCAGGACATAAACTATTGGAAATTTATACAGGATAGTTTAACTTTCAGGCAAAACAGGACCTTAAGTTATGAACTGTTTTCTTATTACCTCATAAAAGCCGGCTGCAGATAGATGTGAGGTAAAAAAGTGTCTCTTTCACCCTGTCTGGTGTCAAGTTTCAGGTCTGAGTTTACAAATCTCCTCTCTGGATTTTAGCAGACAGAGAGTGCAGGCAGACTTATAGAATTAGATTTTGTTGTAGAGTAGCAGATCTATAGTTAGGCTGGCTTCACATTTGCGTATGGGAAGGCAGTGTATTGCTGCGTTCCCATACGCAGTCAAACGCATGCGCACTGCGTTCCTATGTTTAACATAGGAACGCATGGTGCCTGCGTTTGCTGCGTTCGGGTGCGGATGCGGACGATATCTGCTGCTTCCGGTGTCCAGCATCCGCACCCGGGACGCAGCCAGTTGGGTTTTTTTGTGCGTTTGGGGACCTTGGACAATCAGCAAGCGTCCCCAAGCGTACAAAAAATGCATTGTCTTCAATGGGTCCGCAGTGTCCTCTGCATGACACCGCAGGAGAACGCTGCGGACCCATTGAAAAATCTCCCGGTGGCCGCCGGTGATGTCACAGGAGCTCACCGACGGCCACCGGGAGATCAGCTGAGGCTCTGCTGTCCTCCTTCTCCCCGCCGCCTGTAATCTCCTAGCGATGTCGGCGGGGAGAACAGCTGATCTGAGAGCTGTTTGAATCTTCCCGCGCCGACATCTCCTCTCAGTGTCGGCGCGGGAAGATTGAAACAGCTCTCACATCAGCTGTTCTCCCCGCCGACATGTCCCGGAGCTTACCGGCGGCCGGGGGGGGCGGAGATCTCCGGCGATGATCTCCGCCCCCGGCCCGCCCCCGGACAGCGCCGATTGGCTGCCGGGCTCCCTAGTGATGTGTCCGCAGGCGGACATTATCCGCTGCGGACACATCAAAGTGTCCCTGCTTTTGACAGCGTTTGTGTCTGCATGCCATCAGCATGCAGACACAAACGCTAATGTGAAGCCAGCCTTAGTCTGTTTAGATAAATCAGCAGGTATGTCAAAGTACAGCTCAACAAGTAGTGGAGGAGGGGAGATAGGGAAAACAAATGGGAAAGGTCCAAGCTGTTTGGCTGTTGTGGTATGAGAAAGGAATTACCTGCTCGGCTACAGCACAACACAAGGGTGAAGGAAAGTTGTTTATTGAGGCTTGTGTGCGTTGGAATGTCAAAGGAGAGCACTCACTTGCTTGGAGATCTTAATCTCTTTCTCTCTGCTTTCAATGTTCGTTTCTGTGCTGCATGGGAGCAAGCTTGTAAAGTTAGGATCTCTTTCTTTACTGTATTACACACTGCTGTAACCTGGCTGCGTCAGGAGGTGGCGCTCCAGAGCTGTCAGAAGTCGCACTTTCAATGTCAGGATCTGTAATATCCCTCCGCCTGATTTCTCCCTGCGATCCGGTAGGCAAATAGTCCCTCACCGTTTGTCACCGATTCTTGCGTCTTGTGCGAACAAACTTTGAAAAATCTTGAAAAATCCTTACTATGATGGGAAATGCTTTGTATCCCTTCTCCCAAATGGGAGTAAGTGATATATCACGCAGCTCCTCACGGCTCCTCCGGTCTCGGGTCTGTCCGCAGTCGGTTAAGTCCTCAGGTGGGTTACCGGGAGCTTGTGAAATGTAGGAATATAAGGTTTAGTCACCCTGAGACGCCAGGCAGTTCAGGATCTCTGAGTGAGAGAGAGGACTGGTAGCTGCACATTGAGGAAAATGGCGCCCAGAGCTGACAAGATCCTGTCTGAGGTAATATAAGGTCCCGGTGTGAGTTCTCCTTACCGGAGCCACTAGTTGGTTGACCCGAGTGTTCCTCAGCTCTTTACTAACAGTTCTATGTAGCTTTGGTGGGATAGTCTATCTTGTATCAGACCGAAAATCCCGTCGCTGTTTCAAAGGCACAGGAGCTCAGTGGGATTCTGACTACTCCATGGAGCTGCAGGCCACGCCTCGAGAATCTTATATTCTAATAATTTGGGTTCCTATATGTGAGGCCATTCTAATAAAGTAATTACTACCTATCCAATGCACTGTCCCTGTACAACTAAGTGGCATGCCTTGACGAAAATTATTAATTATCTCCAGGGAGGTCCATGCATGTTATACTTAGGCAGGAAAGGTCAACGTACGAATTAAAGGGGTATTCTCATCTCCAAGGTCCTATCCCAACATGTAGTAGGTAAGACAATAAGAATATTGGCAAATACATCCAATTAGAAATGTAGTATAGTTCTCCTGATTAGCTATGTCATTTACCCCATGTGCAGGGCATTGAGGTATCTTAGATATCCATGATTACAATCACTAACAACTAACTATATAAGTGGTCATAACTTGGATACCTAAGTTACTGTAATGCCCTGAAAATGGTAAGCCACATAGCTAATCAGGAGAACTATACTACATGTCTAATTGGAGGTATTTGATACGTATATACTCGTGTATAAGCCGACCCGTGTATAAGCCGACCCACCTGCTTTTGCCCCCAAAACCTGGGAAAACCTATTGACTCGGGTATAAGCCGAGGGTGGACCCCAGCACAGGTATACAGCCCCCAGCAGTGTGGTATACAGGCCTCCCCAGTGATAGTATACAGCAGCCTCCCCAGTGGTAGTATACAGCAGCCTCCCCAGTGGTATTATACAGCAGCCTCCCCAGTGGTATATACAGGCCCCAGCAGTATTACAGCAGCCTCCCCAGTGGTATATACAGGCCCCAGCAGTATATACAGCAGCCCCAGTTGTATATAGCAGCCTCCCCAGTGGTATATATAGGCCCCAGCAGTATATACAGCAGCCCCAGTGGTATACAGCAGCCTCCCCAGTGGTATATACAGGCCCCAGCAGTATATACAGCAGCCCCAGTGGTATACAGCAGCCTCCACAGTGGTATATACAGGCTCCAGCAGTATATACAGCAGCCCCAGTGGTATACAGCAGCCTCCCCAGTGGTATATACAGGCCCCAGCAGTATATACAGCAGCCCCAGTGGTATACAGGCCCCAGTGGTATATATAGGCCCCAGTGGTATATACAGGCCCCAGTGGTATATACAGGCCCCAGTGATATATACAGGCCCCAGTGGTATATACAGGCCCCAGTGGTATATACAGGCCCCAGTGTTATACAGGCCCCAGTGGTATATACAGGCCCCAGTGGTATATTCAGGCCCCAGTGGTATATTCAGGCCCCAGTGGTATATTCAGGCCCCAGTGGTATATACAGGCCCCAGTGGTTTATACAGGCACCCCCCCATCGGTATACAGGGCCCCCCCCCTTGCTGCCACACACTTGTAAAGGAATACATCATTATACTTATCCCTGTCGCTGCCACCGCTCTGCACCGCGCTCCTCCGGGTCTTCATGCATCTTCATGCTTCTTCCTGCTTCTTCCTGCTTCTCCTCCCGGCGGGCGCAGGCAATGACGTCATTGTCTGTGCGCCGGAGGAAGAAGCAGGAAGACCCGGAGGAGCGCGGTGCAGAGCGGCGGCGGCGACAACGACAGAGATAAGTATAATGATGTATTCCTTTACAGGTGTGCGGCAGCAAGGGGGGCCCTGTATACAACTGATGGGGGGGGGGGGGCGGCCTGTATACTGTATGACTCGTGTATAAGCTGAGGGGGGGACTTTTCAGCACATTTTTTGTGCTGAAAAACTCGGCTTATACATGAGTATATACGGTATTAATATTACCGCTATTACATATTGGGATAGGATCTTGGAGATGGGAATACCACTTTAATTTATCCATTCATGTTTTTAATATGGAAGACATATGAGAAGTAATATGTCTGTATGTGGGATCTTGCAATGCAACAAATCAGTGCAAGATGATAAGGAGTTGTAGGAGTGTGGTTGTTAAAATACATTCATGAAGAAAGTTCATCTATGAGTTTCATATATACTTCAATTTCTAAGGCAAAAGTGTAAACAGATCTATATAAATGGTTCATGCTTTGCTAGCACCTTTGGGGAACAGCTATTCATAAGACCATTCATCACTTTGGGTGGCACTTGGCACTAGCAGACTGCTATGTCCCTGCATTCAGTACCAAGCTTCACTACACAAAGACATCGATTGTGAATTCTCCTCGAGATAGATATGAGAATTTAGAGATAACATGGCTGTGTTTTTCCATGTACTTTTTAAGAGTATGTCTACTTTTCAATGCACTTATGCACTAATATACATAATATTATTCCTAATAATAATCAACATGTTAGGGAATAATTGCTGATTTTAATATAATAATATATCTATTATATAATCACGAATGGGTTTTTTGCCCCTTTTGAGTCCACTCGCGCTGCGAGTCAGCGTGGTCATGTCGATACGCCCGAAGCATTGGCCGCGCAGCGGCCATTGCGAACAGTTCTAAGGCGACTCGCTATGCCCGCGCAGCGGGCATGGCGAGTCGCCGTAGCAGCGCGAAGCATTGGCCGCGAAGCGGCCATTGCGAGTCAGAGACTCGCTCTGCTAGAATCCCGATGCATGTGCATCGGGCACCCAGCTAGTAATATATATATATATATATAATAATAATAATAATATATAATAATATATAATGTATAATATAAAAATAGTTGAATGGTATTGCTACCGTATATCAAACACACATACTAGTTTTCGGCAGGAAAAAAAAATCAAACCTCTTTTCAACAGCCAGAGGTTAACATACCTGGTAATCAGTGTACAAATATTACCCAATATTCAAACACCAAGGTGGGCTAGTGTTAGAACATTGATTGAGTAAAGCAAAATTCCCTAATTATTCCTCTTCATTTATTATACAAGGGGGCATTCAATGCACTATATAAATCCATGACCCTCAACAATGGAGTAACATATCTGGTCAAGAAGAAGACACTCCCTTCACTGGTGTCTGCTCATTGGTGACACTTCTCATACCATATTGGGATGAGCGACAATGTAAATGATTAGCCACTCATAAAATGATAAAATAGAGCATAGCCGCATAGCTCAGTACAGGTCCCAAAGGGCATGGACCCAACCACTAGGGTCAACATACTAAAAGATAGTCAGCCAAAGTTCAGTGTCTAGAATTACAATAGTTAGGCATATTGATACGGTCTCAAATTTAGATGATTTAGACTAGGTGTGGCTGATTTGTCACCCATGCTGGTTCAATAATTAGGCATATACTGCATTTAGACCTCTTAGTTGGCTTACTTGGATTCATTATTGAGATGGGACACATAGTGATGAGCGAGTAGTATGATCTTCAGGTTCGGATAGCTCTTACCGAATATTTTGAATGGTTTCAGTAATCAGATCTGAGTGAGTTTCCCATTGAATTGCATTGGATTCGTTACTCATTCAAAGTATTTGGTTAAAACTATCCGAACCCGAGAACCTTAGTACTCACTCATCACTAGTGACAAATCCTAAATTATACCCCCTTTCCCCATTAATCACTCCCTCTTTCACACCCCTTTGTCACGTGAGCCACATTGTTCGAGCGAGCTGTGCAAAATATGCACAGAATTCTAGTGAATTTTGATTAATTAATCTGAATTGAATGTAATGATAATTGGATATTGGATCTATATAGTAGGAATAATGATCTCCATAAGTAGTTTGACTAATGTTTTTACACTCAGTGCCACTAATTATCTGCAATTATCTGCATTGATCACATTATTATTTTAGATAGATAGATAGATAGATAGATAGATAGATAGATAGATAGATAGATAGATATAGGGTGGCTTCACACTGTGGTCAGGTCCGGTCCACAGCCCTGGACTGGATCAGCACACAGAACTGGAGGGCTAATTTGCCCTCCGGTCCGGTGTGAGGCCGCCCCTAGCAGATTTTCTGTTGTGTTGCAATGCTGAGATAGATAATTCAGGCCACCGCTATTGTCTATGCAGTAATGAGTGCACTAGACTGCAAGCTGTGACCAGTCAACAGCAGTTTATTCCTACTTATACTTTTTTCTTGTGAGGTTTTTCAGTTTGTAGAATAATTTACGATCTGGCCAAGGACAGCTGCTGCAGGCAAGCAAAACCTGAAATGTATAAGAACAGCTGTTTGCAGCCTTGGTTGTTATACTGTCATGGCCAACCATGAGTGTGTAACTCTAATCTTGCATTACAGAAGCTGCTCTAGAAAATGCACAGGCTGACAGACTGCTAGGAGCACCCATATATAATTTCCACTGTAAAGGAATCCTCAACATATAGTATTGGCTGTGTAGTTGGATACGAACCATACCTCCATGTAAGCAGCCATTCTAGCCTGAGGGGAGGATTGAAAATCTATAGTAACATCTAGTCTTGATCATTACTTTGCATGCGAATAATACTAAGGGTATATTCACATGTTGTTGTTTTTTTTTATTTTTCACGTGTTGTGTTTTTTTTAATTAAAATTAAAAGCTGCTTTTTAAAGTACCATCAAAAGCTGTTCGACTGCAGAAATCTCATGCATACGCAGCTTTTTCTTTTTTCCTGACTGAATTGGAAAATTGAAACATGAACTCCTTCAAAGTTTTTGCAGCATTTTAAAACCCATAGGAAGCATTGGTGAAAAAAGAAGGTAGAGGAAGACGTGAAACTCATTTATTTTCCAATTTTCTATAGCATAAACTATAATGGCTTCTCCTAACTCCAAGTACAGTTTAATTAAATTAGTGATGTGTTAATGTAAACAATGCCTGACCAACTTAATGCCCTGCCAATGTGTAAAAGTAAGCAATGCTCTAAGGGGTACTTTACAGACTGCAACATAGCTAGTGATATTGCTGAAACATTACAGGTTTTGTGACGTTACAGCGACCTCTCCAGCGATGTCCCAGTGTGTGACATGTAGCAGCGATCAGGCCGCTGCTGTGAGGTCACTGATCGTTGCACATCGTTCAGGACCATTTTTTGGTCCTTGGTCTCCTGCTGGTCAGCACGCATTGCTGCGTGTGACAGCGAGAGACCAGCGATCAGCCTAGATACCCAGTGTTAATCATGGTTACCATTGCTAAGCGGGAGGACGCTGATAACCATGATAAACAGCGGGTATCTAGGCAGGGCGCGCTGCTTAGTTACCCAGTGTTTATCATAATTACCAGCGATGTCTCCGCTGACTTGTCGGTGGTGAGTCACTGGTGAATCTGCCCGTTTTGACAGCTCACCAGTGACGGCAGAGAGACTTTCCCAGCGATCCCGGCCAGGTTGGTTCGCTGGTGCGATCACTGGAAAGTCTCAGTGTGTGAAGTACCCCTAAGGTTTCAGGTATAAGATGCCCTCCAGCATGTTAATTAAACAATGCCTGACCAACTCAATGCTCTGGCAATGTGTAAAACCTAACAATGCCCTAACAAGGTTTCAGGTATAAGACGCTCAACCAACATGTTAAGTAAACAATGCCTGACCAACTCAATGCCCTGCCAATGTGTAAAAATAAACAATGCCCTAACAAGGTTACAGGTATAAGATGCCCTATCAACATGTTGGTTCTCCCATTAGGCCCGAGTCACATTCCAGTAGTAATAGACTGTTATACAGAAGCATTATAGAATCAGTGATCAAATACCCTGATGAAGGCACAATTTGATAAAATGTCTGCAAATATTTAGAAATACAGATTATGTATATATAATTAAATATTTAAATATATATATATGCACAGTATGAACTAAACAAAACATTTTAAATATATACATCTACATTGACATATGATAAAAATAAATGGTTAAGATTAATGGATTAAAAAATTAAAGATTTAGCATCTCAAAGGGTAATGCCAAACACAGCTGAGATGGGAATGCCATTCTATATGCAGCAACTAAAGTGGGTAGACGCTGTGAAGTCAGTGTACCATGGTTGAACAATATCCTGCCACTAATAGCCACCACATATAGATAGCCCTTTCTCAACTGTGAACGGTTATGCTTGGAATACCTATGTAAGGCCCAAAAGCCTTGGGCGTTAGGATTTAAAGGGGTTATCTGCTTTAACTGGTTACAGGATGTGCCACTGTTGGGGCGCCTAGTGACCTGCTGTAATTTTTTGTAAATTCTGGCAGCAAATGTTTGCAGCATCACCACAAGAGAGAAGGATTGCACTCACGATACCCTATTAAATTAATAGACTGACATTCTAATGCATTGATGTGCTGGGATCTCCAGAGACAGAAAGAAACTCTAACAACAATTCTGGCTGAGAGAAGAGGGTCCTGAACTTACCAATTACTGTTCTAGTCAGGTCTAGGCCTGCATTCTCCACCTATGCTCTGCAGTAAATAGCAAACACTTTACTACTTTCAAGGAATACAGATCAACAAACATCCTCAGAATGACATAAAACATTTCACCAAGGCCACTTTCAGACTGGTGTTTTTGTCAAGATCAGGCGGATCCGGACAAAAAAACGCATCTGCCGAGGGTCCTGCCTAACGGCCACACTTACTGCAAGCCTCATGCATTGTGTATGGGGCTTGCGGTAATGTGCGGCAAGTGCGGTTGCGGAAGATGCAGCAGGTGTGGCCACAAAAAAAAACATGGTCAGCAGCCTTTTTTTTCGCAGCCGCACCTGCCGCAACTGCTGGAACTGCACTTGCTGCACCTGCCACACACTTACCGCGAGCCCCATAGACAATGCATGGGGCTTGCCGTAAGTACGGCCATTAGTCGGCAGGTGCGGTAAATCTGCCGCATCGATGCATTTTGGTGAAAACGCCAATGTGAAAGGGCCCTAAGGCCAGTTTAAGAAAATAGGTCAAAACCTGTCAGTGTGCATCAATTATTTGCATGATCTGGACCAGCATGGTATGATATCTTTTTTATTTCATCTACTTGTTAATTTGATTGTGGCATGATAACTAGAAGTTGCAAATAAGCAACAGAAGCTTACAATGACCTTGGCAATGTTACATTGCCTCAGGTATAGCCAAAAGGGGGAACATTTAACTCTAATGTATTTCTTTTGAGAGTAGAACATCTTTAAAAGATGTGTCATCCAAAATCGTCTTATTGTTTAAATCAAAGTTTTATTTAAACATGTTTTTAAGATTTTTTGGAGTTTTTTTATATTCTATAACAATTTTTTTTTTAATTCTGAACTCTGGCTATTAAACACCCACAATAAGCTGTTAAGCCCCCGTCACACCAGGCGACAGGGCTGGGGATGTCGGCGGCGACTGGCGGGTGCGCGCACATTTACACGGGGCGACACCTCCAGCCCCACGCCGGTGAGCTGTCAGGCGGCATCGCCACCGGGGTGTCTGGAAACCCCAGCAGCGATGCAGTACAATGGAAGTCTATGGCTCCCATTGCCTGACAGGTTGCCGGCGCCAGGTTACATGGGGCGATGTGTACATATCGCCCCATGATGGTTGCCTTTGTTCAGAGCACTGCTCTGAAAACCTGTGGGGAGCTGTACCACTCTCTGCTGCACCCACCATCACCTCAGCGGCCGGCTGCAGCACTGGTATAACCCGTTACCAGGAACTACAGGTGGCGTCACATTACCAATCCCCTTTTTCTCCCCCACCATTCGCCGCCATAGAGGGTCCAGGGCACGGGACCAGGGATCGACCAGCCATGGTCCCCCATCAAAGCCGCCATCAGCCCGGTACCCGAGTACCCCCTACCCTGTCGACCGCCTCACCAGACGTGTCCCCCTGCTTAAGCCATTACATGTCTGGGCCCGTCTGAGGTTTGCTAGAGAGCATTTGGATGATCCAGAAGAGTATTGGGAGAATGTCATATGGTCCTATGAAACCAAAGTAGAACTGTTTGGTAGAAACACAACTCGTCGTATTTGGAGGAGAAAGAATGCTGAGTTGTATCCAAAGAATACCATACCTACTGTGAAGCATGGGGGTGGCAACATCATGCTTTGGGGGCTGTTTTTTGTGCCAAGAGACCAAGACGACTGATCCATGTACATGAAAGAATGAATAGGCTATGTATCTTGATATTTTGAGTGCAAACCTCATTCCATCAGCAAGGGCATTGAAGATGAACATTGCTGGGTCTTTCAGCATGACAATGATCCCAAGCACACCACCAGGGCAACGAAGGACTGGCTTCTAAGAAGCATTTCAAGATCCTGGAGTGGCCTAGCCAGTCTCCAGATCTTAACTCTGTAGAAAATCTTTGGAGGGAGTTGAAAGTCTGTGTTGCCCAGCGACAGCCTCAAAACATCACTGCTCCAGAGGAGATCTGAATGAAGGAATGGGCCAACATACCAGCAACAGTGTATGCCAACCTTGTGAAGACTTACAGAAAACATTTGACCTCTGTCATTGTCACAAAGAATATATAACAAAGTATTGAGATGAACCTTTGTTATTAACCAAATACTTATTTTCCACCAAAATGTAAAAAAAATTGTCTCCAAATTAGACAATGTGATTTTCAGGATTTGTTTTCTCATTTAGTCTCTCATAGTTGAGGTCTACCTATGATGTCAATTACAGGACGACCTCATCTTTTTAAGTGGGAGACCTTACACAATTGGTGGCTGACTAAATATTTTCTGTTCCCCACTGTATAAATATAGGTATATGGTAAAGACTACATAACTTAGTACATACAAAGTCTATGGATGTTAATATACATATAGTTTTGAATAGGAGACCAGACAAAAGAATATAAGGGGGAGCAGTTGGTCTAAATTATACTGTACATATGATGGATAATAATACAAAGTTTTCAAGTAACATTAAGGTGGACAAATCAATAATTAGTAGACACATAAAGACACAATGGTTATATGTTTTTTCCAAGGGGAAACAATAATGGGATATACCAGAAAGAAGAAATTCACCAGGGAACGATAACCAGATACTGCAAGTGAATGCTCACTATCCAAGACCCTTGATCTCTGATGTGTGTTTCGCTGGTGGCTTTATCAAGAAGTCTAATAAAGCCACCAGCGAAACATACATCGAAGATATATATACTTACATATATATATATAATTTAGACTAACTGCTCTCCCCTATATTCTTTTGACTGGTCCCCTATTCAAAATATTTGTATAATAACATCCATATAGACTTAATGCATACTTAGGTTTGTAGTCTTTCTGATATACCTAAATATGTATATATGTCCATTAATATGTTTTCAGATATGTATATTTTTGACTAACTATATTCAATAAAAATATATTTGTAATTTTATAGTGTGGTATATTGCCTATTTGTATTACTATGTTAATTTAACCACATTCACCCATATCATTCCTTACAAATGTATTTTCTTTTGTATAGCCTTTCCAAAATTGTGAGTAAGCAACTTTGTTTCAAGCATGTGATGCTCATTCATAACTCACGCAAAATAACAGGTGATGGCAATAAAACAATCACCCCTAAACCCACCCGATTAAACTAGGTAAAAAGGTAACAATTTGATTCAATCTGCATTGTGTGCCTGTGTGCCCCACATGGAGAACAGAAAGCTGAGAAGAGAACTGTCTGAGGACTTGAGAACCAACATTGTTGTAATATATCAACAATCTCAAGGTTACAAGTCCATCTCAAGAGAACTTGATGTTCCTTTGTCCACAGTGCACAATATAATCAAGAAGTTTACAATCCATGGCACTGTAGCTAATCTCCTAGGACATAAACAGCAGAAAAAATTGATAACAGGCTGCAATTCAGGATAGTCCAGATGATGTATGAGCAGCCCCAATCAAGAGCCAAAGAAACTCAAGCTGTCCTGCAGGCTCAGGGAGCATCAGTGTCAGCACAATCTATCAGTTGACAATTAAATGAAATGCTATGGAAGGAAATTCAGAAGAATGCCCACTGCTGATACAGATGCAAAAAATAGCTAGACTGCAGTTTGTCAAACTGTATGTGAGTAAGCAAAAATCTCTGGAAAAGTGTCTTGTGGACAGATGAAACCAAGATAGAGCTTTTTGGTAAAGCACATCATTCTACTGTTTACCGAAATGGAATGAGACATACAGAGAAAGGAACACAGTACCTACAGTCACATATAGTAGAGATTTAAAGATGTATTGTGGTTGTTTTGCTGCCTCTGGTGCCTTTGCTGTGTGCAAGACATCATAAAAACAGAAGATTACCAAATGATATAGGGTCGCAATGTAGTGCCCAGTGTCAGAACGTTGAGTTTGCATCTTATATAATGCATCTTCCAGCAGGACAATAACCCCAAACATGCTTCAAGAAGACCCCAGAAATAGATGAAAACAAAGCTCTAGTGAGTTCTCAAGTGGCAGCAATGTGTCTGGATCTAAATCCCATTGATCACCTGTGGAGGGATCTTTCAATTGCTGCTGGGAGAAGGCGCCTTCACATATGAAAGACCTGGGGCAGTTTTAAAGGAAGAGTGGTTCCAAATTCCAGTTGAGATGTGTAAGACGCTTGTGATTATAGGAAATTATTGATTGCAGTTATTTATTCCAAAGGATGTTCAAAAAATAGTAAGTTGAGGGTGCCAACAATTTTGTCAAAGTCCATTTTATGGAGATTTCTGTGAAATTATGTCCAATTTGCCTTTTTTCTTTTTTTTGTGTCATCCAGTCCACATAAAGGAAATAACCATGTGTAAATAAAATGTGTAATTGAAATATTTTCTGGGAGAAATATTTCATTTTCTGGAATAATTTCAAGGGTGCCAACACTTTCGGTCATGACTGAGTATGATGATCACTTTTCGGTAGTAATCTCATTATAAATACAAGCAGGATTTTAATAAACTGAATCATTTATATATAGATAGCACGGGTCTGATTTGCAAAGGTCAGGTCCTTCCCCTCCCTGCACAATGACCTCTGCACCGGTCATAGAGCATGCCCACCAGGGTGGATAAAAATCAATGTTTTTTTTAAAGAAATCAAAAAAATCGGATTTTTTTTATTTAAATCGGATTTTTTTTATTTAAATCGGATTTTTTTCAATAAACTGCTTTTTGAGGTAAATATTTTACCATCCAAAGGTTCTTCCATCATGAGATAAAGCTGAGTAGTTTAACTCAGTAGAATAAAGGCTGTATATGTGTAACATTCACAATGCCATGCTCTTCCAGAGGTTTCTGTAGGATTAGTGGGCAGTTTCTCTCCTATATTATCACAGACGCTCGCTTTACTTACGCAGTTCTCAAAACTGAATTTGACTCCGCAGAGGTCCCAGCCTCTTCTTCACGGCAAAAATGTTACAACATGAACAGAGTTGAGAAAAAGACCTTAATCCTATTGTTCTACAAACCTATGAATACAGAATCAACCCCTTCAGTGCCAAGTCCAAGAAGTTAGACAATATGTTTCTGATTGTTTGGAGTGGAATAGATCTGCACAACACAAGAAGAATGTGAATCTAAGTGTGAGGAGGAGGAAGGGCAAGCAGACAAGAAAATGAAAGTGAAACGTTGAGCACAATACTGCAGCATAGCCACAGACAGACAAGTTTGGATCTGTTTGTGTGTACGATCTGAGGTTTATTACATTCTTTCCTTATAATGGCAGCAGGCCGTAAAAGAGACCCAGTTTGGGAATATTTTAATGAAGCTCCTTCGCCTATCGGTAAGGCAGTCATGCGTGCAAAATGCAAACGATGCAACAAAGAGATGCAAGGCCTGGTGGCGCGAATGCGGCAACATCATGAGAAGTGCGGTGATGAAGATGACCAAAGAAACACTTCTGAACAGGCAGGATCTTCAGGTTGGTAAACATTTTTATTGAATCCTATTTCTAAAGACTGAACTGTCATGTGTGAGAAAAATTATATTTCTTATTATTACTGCATGTTACTGTCATTTGGTACAGTTATGAAGAAAAACAAATATTCCTTTTGGGGCAGGGGTAGTGATGTGTTGTGTACAATAAGCAGAAATTGTATAATAAACAATAAAATAACAACTTTTTTTGTTTAGGGGAATTCATGGATTCTGGAAACTATCTACCTCCAAGATCACCATCATCCTGTTCTACAGTTTCAGAGTTATCCATCCAGGATAGTGCTTCATTAGCAGCAGCATCATCATCAGACACCCACAGCCACATATCACCATCACCCAAAAGGAAGAAAAAACCTTTACCTCCTGGAACCACCATAGATAGGTTTGTGATAAGAACTAGCAGATTAGAAAAAGAGTTGATTGATGAAAAAATTGCCCAGTTTATTTATGCAACGAACTCTTCTTTCCGTCTGACTGAGAACCCACATTTCATTAATATGGTTCAGTCACTGAGACCAAGATACAGTCCACCCAGCAGAGCTGATGTTGCAGGGAAACTGCTGGATCAAGTGTATGACAGAGAAATGGAGCAATGTCCAACAGCTCTGGAGGGTAAAATTGTTAACCTAAGTATTGATGGGTGGAGTAATGTCCACAATGATCCTATTGTATGTGCTTGTATAACAACAGAAGAAGGTAAAGTCTTCCTTGCACAAACAACTGATACGTCAGGAAATGCACACACAGCAGAATACTTACAAGAAGTGGCAGTATAAGCTATAACGACATGTGAACAAAAATTCAAATGTCTAGTACGCAGTTTGGTCACTGACAATGCTGCAAACGTATCCAAGATGAGAAGAGATTTAGACGAGCAGGGAGGGAATACAAAGCTGCTAATAACATATGGTTGCAGTGCTCATTTGCTGCACCTCTTAGCCAAAGACTAAGTGTTCCAGAAATAAAGGCTAATGTTGTTGAAATTGCTAAATACTTCCGTAATAATCATTTTGCTGCAGCAGCTCTGGAAAGGATGGGTGGAACCAAGCTAACGCTCCCACAAGATGTTAGATGGAACTCCGTGGTGGACTGTTTTGAGCAGTATATAAAAAACTGGCCTATTCTGATGACACTTTGTGAAGAAAATCGAGATAAAATAGATGGCACTGTCACGGCCAAAATCCTCAACATTGGGCTTAAGAGAAATGTTGAACATATGCTGAGCTTCCTGAAACCCATCTCTCAAGCTTTAAACAAAATACAGAAAAATAGCTGTTTTATTGCGGATGCTGTTGAAATTTGGAAGGAACTAAGTGAACACTTAAAAACAGAACTACACATGGACAGAATTAAATTACAAGCAGTAAACAAATGAATGGGACAAGCACTGACTCCAGCTCATTTTTTGGCAAATATTGTCAATATCCAATATCAGGGTCAAAACCTAAGTGCTGAGGAAGAGGAGTTAGCTATGACATGGGTATCCAGCAATCATCCATCTTTAATGCCAACTATAATAAACTTCAGAGCTAAGGGGGAACCATTCAAGAAATATGTGATTGCTGAAGATATTTTAAGGAAGTTCACACCAGTAAACTGGTGGAAGTCACTTAAGCACTTGGATTTAGAGACTGTTCAAGTAATGATTTCACTTTTAACAGCAGTAGCTTCTTCTGCAGGCGTTGAAAGAATATTCTCTTCCTTTGGACTCATTCATTCTAAATTGAGAAATCGGTTGGGACCCAATAAAGCAGGAAAGCTTGTTTTTCTTTTCCAGATTATGAATAGGAACAAAGAAGAAGATGATGATGAAGATGACGACACGTGAGCTACAGAGGACAGCAGGGACAGTAGTATTTAAGTTTTTCATGTGTCGGCTGGGCTGACAGTCTAAGTTTCTTAAAATATATATATATATTTTGTTTAGCCAAATTAGTTAACAAACATGGATGTTTGTTTAAGCAAATAACTTATGCTGTAATGTTGTTATTGTTTCAGTTGAATAAATCTATTTAAATTGTTATTAAGGTCAGGATTATTTTTCTCCTTCCTAAGAACAACAGAACAGTGGTGTCCAAATATGAATGATTAACCCATTAAACTGGGGAGAAAAAAGTACCGTATATACTCGTGTATAAGCCGACCCTTGTATAAGCCGACCCCCCTACTTTTGCCTCTAAAACCTGGGAAAACCTATTGACTCGTGTATAAGCAGAGGGTGGACCCCAGCACAGGTATACAGCCACCAGCAGTGTGGTATACAGGCCCCTCCAGTGGTATACAGGCCTCCCCAGTGGTAGTATACAGCAGCCTCCCCAGTGGTAGTATACAGCAGCCTCCCCAGTGGGAGTATACAGCAGCCTCCCCAGTGGTAGTATACAGCAGCCTCCCCAGTGGTAGTATACAGCAGCCTCCCCAGTGGTATATACAGGCCCCAGCAGTGTATACAGCAGCCCCAGTGGTATATACAGGCCCCAGTGGTGATATATACAGGCCCCAGTGGTGGTATATACAGGCCCCAGTGGTGGTATATACAGGCCCCAGTGATGGTATATACAGGCCCCAGTCGGTATACAGCCCCCCCATCGGTATACCGGCCCCAGTGGTGGTATATACAGGCCCCAGTCGGTATACAGGCCCCCCCCTTGGTGCCGCAAACCTGTAAAGGAATAATCATTATACTTATCCCTGTCCTCGCCGTCGCCATCGCCCTCCTCGGGCTTCATCCGGCTTCTTCCGGCTTCCTCCTCCGGCGCACAGACAATGACGTCATTGCCTGCGCCCACCGGAGGAGGAAGCCGGAAGAAGCCGGATGAAGCCCGAGGAGCGCAATGGCGGCGGCGGCGAGGACAGGGATAAGTATAATGATTATTCCTTTACAGGTTTGCTGCACCAAGGGGGGGCCTGTATACCGATGGGGGGGGCTGTATACCGATGACTCGCGTATAAGCCGAGGGGGGAACTTTTCAGCCCAATTTTTGGGCTGAAAAACGCAGCTTATACGCAAGTATATACAGTAATATAAAAAGTGATTCTAAAAATCTTCATCTACTTGAATGTTAAAGTAGCAAGAACTAGTTTAGGTAGAAACTTTGATTTAAATCACTGATTTAAATCAAGCCTTACTGACTAGTGATTTAAATCGTGATTTAAATCAGTTAGATTTAAATCAAATCCACCCTGATACCCACAATACTTTACTATAGAAGTAAATGAACATTTCCCGTCTGTAGACTCTCATGAGCAAATATGTTAACAGCTTTCAGACAAAATGACTGCCCTCATCATCACTTACAGAAAACAGAAGAATCTTAAATGACAACATAAAGGAAGTTATAAAAGGAATATGCTCCACATTAGCATCTATTTTAATTCTTAAAAGAATAGGCGACACAATCCATTTCAGATGTCACGTGAAGTAGTGTATCTAGGAATAGCTGTATATACTCCATAGTATATGTAGAATTAGTCATTTAAGGGGACCCTCAACTCATGTCTTTTCCTTGTTTGCAAAGTAAACATCAAAATGTTGAAATTATGGATTAGCACATTTTTGTCGGTCATAATGAGTTTTCTCACAGTCGGCAGTCACTCATGGTCCTCTGGGGTCTTCCTACTTACATTTTCTCTAATCTTCATTATTCAGATAGAAACATAAACCCTTGTATAAACACACTACATATTCTGAGAATTGAAAATCCATATTTTTACACAAAATATCACTACCCTTTCAAGTAAGAAGACATTTTCACTTGCCCTATGTTCAACCATACAATAGGCTTTTTTTAAGCATTTATTTGGTTGTCAGTCGGCATAGGACAGCAGCCACTATTTTACACTTGATGCTAATTTCTTTAAATTGAGTCATTCCAGTATTAAAAGGACTCTCATGTTAACATATCCTTCCTCTAAACATCAATATCAATAAGTGTCCTCAGACAGTTCTTTGGTCTTCTTTCTTTTCTCCATGCTCAATGTGGTACACACAAGGACACAGGACAGAGGTTGAGTCAACTTTAATCCATGTCAACTGGCTGCAAGTGTGATTTAGTTATTGCCAACACCTGTTAGGTGCCACAGGTAAGGTACAGGTGTTGTTAATTACACAAATTAGAGAAGCATCACATGATTTTTCTAACAGTTCCAATACTTTTGTCCACCCCCTTTTTTATGTTTGATGTGGAATTATATCCAATTTGGCTTTAGGACAATTCTTTTTGTGTTTTTTTCATTGAAGACAAATTAAATGAAGATAATAATACCAAAGAATTTGTGATTGCAATCATTTTCAGGAAGAAACTGAGTATTATCAGACAGAATTGCAGGGGTGTCAATACTTTTGGCCATGACTGTATGTGATATAATGGCACCATGGTTTGGTCTAAGATAGTGCTGCATAGGTATGGGATATAAGGGCACCACGACTTGGTCTATGAGATAGTGCTGCGTAGATATGTGATATAATGGCACCTTGGCTTGGTCCATGAGATAGTGGTGCATAGAAATGTGATATAATTGCATCATGGCTTAGTCCATGAGATAGTGTTGCATTCCAGTGATTTGCACATGTGCAAATGCCACAAAACCAAAGGTTGAGGGCAATTAGCAAAATAATGAGTTGGCACTACGCCAAGGATTTATGAAGCTGTCTAAGGCTGGCTTCACACCACGGTTTTGTGCATCAGGTTCTGTCCGGTTTGAATCCGATTTTGCCTCCCATATATCCCTATGGTGCCAGCTTAGGGGCCTTTCACACTTGCGTTTTTTTTCTGATTTGGAAGATGAGGAAATCACCTGATTCTTACAGGATTCATTTTTTTTTGCCCATTCTCTTTAATGATTTCAGGAAAAAACATTAAGCAACAACATTCTACCTGACAAAATTAAAGTGAATATACAAAATACTGTAAGAATCGGGTTTTTTCCTGATCTTCCAAATCAGGAAAAAAACACAAGTGTGAAAGGCCCCTTAGACCTACTTGGCCATCAGGTTTTGTGTATTCTGTGCCTAAATCGGAGGCTGCAGCATTTTTTGTCTCCAGTGCAAAAATTGGACAAAACCGGACAGAACCGGATCCAGCGCAATCTGGTTTCCATATAATGAGAATCTGTGGTGCCAGACCCGGTAAAAAACCGGATTTGTTTCCCTGATCTGGTTTTTAGCACTGAGCATTCTCAGACTGTTCCTTCAGCACCATGGACAGCGGCTCCACCCATTATAGCCAATGGAGAAGTAATTCACATGCATT
>JARQOC010001501.1:0-39924 GCA_033576535.1 Allobates femoralis
TATTTTATTTGTAACACTTTCTTTTACTTAATTTCCTTTCCGCAATGTATGTATATACATTGTGGAAGTGAAAATGCCCCGGACAGCTCATTATTTAGTGTTTTATGGTGTTTGACGAACATTCGACGAACATTTGTCGAACACCCCCCCGATTCGACAAATCGAATCGAACTAGAACACTAGGGTGTTGGCTCATCTCTTCTCTTTAATCAATAGATCCAAGAACAATAATAATTTTCTCAATTGGATGTTCTATAAAATGTCTCTGTGCTGAGATAATCTATTATATACTTACCTTGTAGTGTCCGTCATTCACTTCCGCCATTATCGTGTCCTCCTATCACACACTGGCCTCTGATTGGCCAGCACAAGTTGCGGTAGCCATATTTTCACACCTATCACTTGGGTGTGCAAATATGGCACCAACTGGCTGTATGGGACCATTCCACTGTACCACCAGTGGAACAGTGGATACCCGACAGCGACGCCACCCGAAAATGATGCCACACACCAGTTGCCCCAGCTCGATGCAAACACCGCCAAATGGTTAACTTCCTCACGCCGCTGAATAATTAACTGCACTTGCAAGCACAGTTAATCAGACTGCCACCATCTTTGACACAGGTGCTGTAAATCATGTGGCGGGCTCTGTGCAGTGGGCAGAGAGAGAGTGCATGCAGTTTGCCAGTGACACTGCCTGCAGCCCTGCACTATGTGGGTCCAAAGAGAGAGCGTACAGCAGAGGTGGTGCAGAGAGTACAAAGCAGAGGGGGGACTGAGACAACGCACAGCAGTGGTGGAGGGGGCAGAGAGCAGACAGCAGAGGGGCGGCAGAGACAGAGCGCAGAGCAGTGGTGGAGGAGGGCAGAGAGTGCCCAGGAGAGGGGGTCAGGAAGAGTGCAAAGCAGAGGGGGAGGGGCAGAGAGAGCACACAGCAGAGAGGGAGAGGCAAAGAGATGGGGCAGAGAGAGCACACAGCAGAGGAGGGGGTCAGAGAGAGATTGTACATAGCAAAAAGGGGAGGCAGATAGAGTGCACAGAAGAGAGAGAGGGAGGAAGAGAGTGCACAGCAGAGGTGGAAGAGAGGGCAAAGTGAGCACACAGCAGAGGAGGGAGAGGGGGCAGAGTGAGCGTACAGCAGAGGAGGAAGAGGAGGCAGAGTGGGAGAAGAGAGCACACAGCAGAGGGGGGCAGAGACAGAGTGGACAGCAGAGAGAGAGCGCGCAACAGAGAGGGGACAGAGAGAGGACACACAGGGAGTTGGGGAGAGATAGAGCATAGCAGAGAGGGGCAGAGAGAGAGCACAAAAGACAGGGGCAAAGAGAGTGCACTGCAGAGGGGGGGCGAGGGAGCGCACAGCAGAGGGGGGAGAGAAAGTGCACAACAGAGGATGAGTAATGGGGCCGAGAGAGCACACAGCAGAGAGGGAGGAATGGGACTGAGAGAGTGCACAGCAGAGGGTGAGGAGTGTGGTCGAGAGAGCGCACAGCAGAGGGGAAGGAATGGGGCTGAGAGAGCGCACAGCAGAGGGGATGGAGGGGAGTCAAGAGAGCAAACAGCAGTGGTGGAAGGGGTCCTAAAGAGTGCACAGCAGAGGGGGATGAGGGAGGCCGAGAGAGCGCACAGCAGAGGGGGAGGAGGGGCAGAGAGAGTGCACAGAAGAGGGGAAGGTGGGTAGAGAGAGCACACAGCAAAGGGGGATGTGGGCAGAGAGTGCGCTCAGCAGAGAGGGGGGAAGAGAGTGCTCAGCAGAGAGGGGGCAGAGAGAGTGCTCATCAAGGGGGGCTGAAAGAGCACACAGCAGAGGGGAGAAGAGAAAGCACACAGCAGAGGGGGACAGAGAGCGCACAGCAGAGGGGGCAGAGAAAAAGCACATGTCAGAGGGGAGGCAGAGGGTGTGCAGAGCAGGGGGCAGAGGGTGTGCAGAGCGGGGGGACAGAGAGAGTGTGGAGAGCAGAGGGGGCAGAGAAAGAGCGCACAGCAGAGGGGCAGAGAGAGCACAGAGGGAAGATATAGCGCACAGGGGTGACAGCTCAAAGGGGAGAGCATATGAGGGGAGAAGACAGCACAGGGGGGAGAGAGACAATGCACAGGGGGAAATAGTTTTAAGGAGTGAGCACAGAGGGGAGAAGATAGCACAGTGAGGAAAGGAACCCCATACAGGGGAGAGCGCACACTGGCGGAGGTAAGCTAAAAGGAGAGAGCGCGTGAGAGGAGAAGACAGCACAGGGTGGAGAGCACATGAGAGCAAGAAAGACAGTGCACACATGGAGACAGGTCATAGGAGGGAGCACATAGGGGAGAAGATAGAACAAGGGGAGAGGGAGAAAGGACAGGGGGATAGCACACGGGGGAGGGACAGTTGCCGCCCCTATCGTGACATCACCACCCTCCCGATGCGATAGGATTGGGACAACATCTAGTCTTGTATATGTGTCCTCTTTCCTCTTGTATACTGTGTAATGGCCGTGTCTGACTGAGCAGGAACATGGTCTCATCATACCACATCTTCTGGCGGGGAGGGCGTAGTATACACTATACACACATTACAATGCCATGGTCTGATCATACCAGAGATCATAGTGTATACTGCATCCTCTCCTTCAGGAGATGTGGTACGATAAGTCCATGTCTCTGCCCTGTCTGAAACGGCCATTACACAGTACACAGCAGGACATATATTTAAGACTATATGTGGGCCCAATGCTATCCCTCTCTCCCTGTGCTGTCTTATCCCCTCTGTGATCTCTACTTTGACCTGTCTTCTCCCCATGTGCTGTCTCTCCCCCGTGTGCTCCTCCCTGTGCTGTCTTCTCCACTCATGTGCTCTTTCCTTTTTGCTGTCTTCATCGTGTGCGCTCTACCCTCTGTATATGGTTTCTCTCCTCCCTGTGCTGTCTTCTCCCCTTGTGTGCTCTCACCATTAGGCTGTCTACTCGTTGTGCACTCTCTTTCATCCCAGTGAGCTCTCTCTGCCCCTGTGTGCTCTCTCTGCCCCTAAGCTCTGTCTCTGCCCCTCTCTGCTGTGCACTCTCTGTCCCTCTCTCTGCTTTGCACTCTCTCTCTGGCCACTCTCTGCTGTGCTCTTGTGGTGCCCCACTGGTCAAGACGCCACAGAGGGGTACTGCACCCATAAAAGAATGTGTAGGATTACTATGGCTGAGGAATTGGGATGCTGCATGAAGAGCCCTCATATCACTCATTCACATACATTTTAGAGCAGGGGACCATGCGTGGACCCACTTTAGGGAGGACCCGGTCCCCGGGAGGAGCTCAGGCAGGGTAGAAAAGTGTGTGGGTGGGAGGGACGTGAGGCCAGTGAGGCAGTGAGTGTAAGGAAGAGCTCCACTGGGGAGCGAGGAGTAGGGACAGTGGATGAGCCGTCAGAACTGATAGAGACCCTAGGGGCACCAGATGTTGCGGTGCACCCAAATCCGGAAATAGTACTATTACCAGCTACGGAGGACCGGCTCCAAGAGCGGTATGGGTGTTCACCTCCGAGCCATCAAACCGGAGGCTTCTTTAGAGAGTCGTGTCCGACACCTGGTGCACCCAGAAAAAGGCACCGGGTAGGATCCCGAGGGCTCGGAGAGAAGTCACTCAGATAGAGAGGATCCGAGGGATCTGGCTTCAGGCTCTGCATGTAGAGGTGCTGAGGTAGAAAGAAGAGAGCGCAGGAAGGGATCGGACAGGAACGGCAGGGATTCCACCGAGGGACCCAAGTGCAGCATCGTAATTTCCAGCGACTACTCAGGCCAGGCAGACTCAAAAAGACTGTGCGTGAAGAACTCCCAATAAACCCATTCAGCGTTACAAACTGTGTGTTGTACTTTATTTACTTGTGCCTGATGAGCCGCCGACCGAAGAACAAATGACAAGACCTAGCATAGCTGCGCTCCTGTGTAAATAAAAGACCAATCCATAACGCTCATCATCCACTACTGCCCCAGGGATCCCGCTCCACCGAAAGGATGCGAAATGATCTTGCTGCTCCACCATCACCCCAGAGGTCTGTCCCGCAGTGCCAGTAACATTACCAGAACCATAGGTGGTGTCACAAAACACTTTTATTTTCTTTTTATTGACTCTTTTCAGCAAACACCAGGGCCACGGGACTGGGCAACAGGATCCCTGACATCCCCAGTAAATCAACGCCCGTAACTGGGTACTCCACGGCCCTGGGGTGGGTCACACTCTCACTCTGGCCCCCCTCTCTGCTGTGCACTCTCTCACTGACCCCTCCTCTCTGTTGTGTGCTCTCTCTGCTCCCCTTCTCTGCTTTCTGCTCTGTCTCTGCCCCTCTCTGCAGTGCGCTCACTTTTTTTGGGCTCCCTTCTCTCTGCTGTGCACTCTCTCTGCCCCTGTTTCTCTGTGCTGTGCACTCTCTCTACCCCCTCCCTCTGCTGTGCCCTCTCTGTTCCCCTCCCTTTCTGCTGTGCACTCTGTTTCTGCTCTCCCTCTTCTGTGCGCTCTCTTTCTTTTTGGCTCCCTCCTCTCTGCTGTGCACTCTCTCTGCCCCTGTTTCTCACTGCTATGCACTCTCTCTACCCCCTCCCTCTGCTGTGACCTCTCTATTCCCCTCCCTTTCTGCTGTGCATCCTGTCTCTGCTCCCCCTCTGCTGTGCACTCTCTGCCCACCCCCTTTCTCACTGCTGTGCACTCTCTCTGTACCCCCTTCCTCTGCTGTGCACTCTCTGTCCCCCCTCCCTCTGCTGTGCGCTCTCTGCCCCCTCCCTCTCTTTTTTGTGCTCTGCCTCAGTCCCCTCTCTGCTGTGTGCTCTCTCTTTGGACCCTCACTGTTCAGGGCTGCAGACAGTGTTACTAGCGAGCTGCATGTGCTCTCTCACTGCCCGCCGCGCACAACTCGCCGCATGATTAACAGTGCCTGTGTCAAAGATGGTGGCAGTCTGATTAACTTGACATGCGTGTGCTGGGTATGCAGGCGCAAATAATCATTCAGCAGCATGAGGTACCTAATCATTAGCAGGGTTTGCGTCGGGCTGCGATGATGGGTTTGTGGCATTGTTTTCGGCTGACGTTTTTGGTGGTACCACTGATGGTACTGCGGAATGGTCCCATACTGCCAGCGGGCACCATATTTGCACATCAATCACTTGAATATGCAAATAGGTCTACCGCAACTTGTGCTGGCCACTCAGAGGCCAGAGTGTGATAGGAGAACATGATGAGGGCAGAAGTGGATGACGGATGCCACAAGGTAAGTATATAATAGATTATCTCAGCACAGAGACATTTTATAGAACATCCAGTTGTGGAAATTATTATTATGATTAAAGTGCTCTTTGTTTGTGGGACAATCCCTTTAAGTAAGTGAAGTGCCCCTGTGTGAGGAGAAGCATAGATTGAATCATACAAGCCTTTTCCACTGATAAATTGAAGCATTTTATCAGTGAAGACAAACACATAGAAGTCTGGTTATAGTATGGCACACTGCAATATGGGTAGCCACAGGACCACCTGGTGCACAGAGGGATTTCCACATCAGGCACCCTACACATACAACACCTTCAACCTCAGACCTGAAGGGGGAGCTCTACTTGCTGCCTTTAGGCAAGGTCCCCGATAAATTCAGGCTCGAGGGAGGAGTTAGGCAGTGCAGTACGAAGAAGTACTGTGAAGACATACTGGTGAACAGTGCCAAACTAGGCCCATAAAAGAAGGAAGCCTAGCCAGTGCAGGGGCCCAAGAGTGAGGGTCGGAGGCAAGGCTAAGAACAGAGTGGGGGTAGAGGAACCATACCGGTTCACCCCAGGAAGCAACCCGGACACTGGGGTCCAAGTCTGCCAGGGATTACTTAGCCCAGCAGAAAACACCGGTCAACCAAGGAGAACTCAGTCTTCTGAGACACTTGTAGCACAGCAACCACGAGAGCCAGGAACCAAAGGAGAGATAATTGCATCCAACAGAAGGTTCTCACCGCCTGCAAAACAAGTGAGAGACACAGGGGAGGTTAGGCTAGGATCCAGACAGGCTAGGACTTACGCACACCACACAAGGACAAGGAGGCCTCACAACTCACTGGGTGTGGAGATCCTGAAGTGTCTTCCGACCATCCGGAGTGTACCCTGGACGTTACCTTGCACAACATCAGTAAAAGGTACAGAAACAACTTCCAGTGTGTGAGTGTCAGTTCTTACAAACCCCTGATCCTGTCCAACACATAGACTGTGTCAGCATCAAACCTGCAGTGCCACCCCCTATGCAAAGTCCCTATTCTACATCAGTGCCCCGGGGACCCCGCTAAACCTATGGGGAGCGTTATCATCTAGCTGCAACATCATCATCCCTGGGGGTCTGAAAGCAGCTCTGGTATCATAACCGGGTACTGTAGGTGGCATCACGAGAATTTCTTTTATTTTATTTTTCACCCTTTTTGCCATTTGTCAGCGACCACCAGGGCCACAGGCTCGGGAAAGCCACCCGTGACATCCTCCATTGCAACCGCCCGGGACTGGTTACCCCTGGGACCCAGAGGTGGGTCAATAGGAATCTTCTTCCTCGGCTCTGGTGCCAGAGGGCGGCAACAAGAGTCTGCATTTTGCATTTTTCTCAGTGTATGAAAATACCCCCCAAGGTGAGCAAACTGTCCCAAGTGCGGGGAACCAAGCTACAATTCATCTACGGTATCTATTATCTATCATCTATATATCTAATATCTATCCGTCTTTCATTTATATTTCTATTATCTATCTATCATCTATATATTTATCATCTGTCCATCTATTGTCTATTCTATCTATCCATTATTTATGTAGAGTGTTGGCCAAAAGTATTGACACCCCTGCAATTCTGTCAGATAATACTCAGTTTCTTCCTGAAAATGATTGCAATCACAAATTATTTGGTATTATTATCTTCATTTAATTTGTCTTCAATGAAAAAAACACAAAAAGAATTGTCCTAAAGCCAAATTGGATATAGTTTCACACCAAATATAAAAAAGGGGTGGACAAAAGTATTGACACTGTTAGAAAAATCATGTGATGCTTCTCTAATTTGTGTAATCAACAGCACCTGTAACTTACCTGTGGCACCTAACAGGTGTTGGCAATAACTAAATCACACTTGCATCCAGTTGACATGGATTAAAGTTGACTCAACCTCTGTCCTGTGTCCTTGTGTGTACCACATTAAGCGTGGAGAAAAGAAAGAATACCAAAGAACTGTCTGAGGACTTGAGAAACCAAATTGTGAGGAAGCATGAGCAATCTCAAGGCTACAAGTCCATCTCCAAAAACCTGAATGTTCCTGTGCCTGCCATGCGTAGTGTTATCAAGAAGTTTAAAGCCCATGGTACTGTGGGTAATCTCCCTAGATGTGGACGGAAAAGAAAAATTGACAAGATATTTCATCGCAAGATTGTGCGGATGGTGGATAAAGAACCTTGACTAACATCCAAACAAGTTCAAGCTGCCCTGCAGTCCGAGGGTACAGCAGTGTCAACCCGTACTATCCATCAGCGTCTGAATGAAAAGGGACTGTATGGTTGGAGACCCAGGAAGACCCCACTTCCTACCCCGAGACATAAAAAAGCCAGGCTGGAGTGTGCCAAAACTTACCTGAGAAAGCCTAAAACGTTTTGGAAGAATGTTCTCTCTTTTTGGGCAAAGGCATCAACACAGAGTTTACAGGAGAAAAAAAGAGGCATTCAAAGAAAAGAACACGGTCCCTACAGTCAAATATGGTGGAGGTTCCCTGATGTTTTGGGGTTGATTTGCTGCCTCTGGAACTGGACTACTTCACCGTGTGCATGGCATTATGAAGTCTGAAGTCAGCATAATGTAGGGCCCAGTGTGAGAAAGCTGGGTCTTCCAGCAGGACAATGACCCAAAACACACGTCAAAAACACTAGAAAATGGTTTGAGAGAAAGCACTGGAGACTTCTAAGGTGGGCAGCAATGAGTCCAGACCTGAATCCCATAGAACACCTGTGGAGAGATCCAAAAATGGCAGTTTGGAGAAGGCACCCTTCATATATCAGGGACCTGGAGCAGTTTGCCAAAAAAGAATGGTCTGAAATTCCAGCAGAGCATTGTAAGAAACTCATTGATGGTTACTGGAAGCGGGTGATCGCAGTTATTTTGTTTTGGCTAAAGGTTGTGCAACCAAGTATTATGCTGAGGGTGCCAATACTTTTGTCTGGCCCATTTTTGGAGTTTTGTGTGAAATGATCAATGTTTTGCTTTTTGCTTCATTCTCTTTTGTGTTTTTTCATTGAAGACAAATTAAATGAAGATAATAATACCAAAGAATTTGTGATTGCAATCATTTTCAGGAAGAAACTGAGTGCTATATGACAGAATTGCAGGGGTGTCAATACTTTTGGCCAACACTGTATCTATCTATTCTGTCTATTTATATATTACTAGCTGGGTGCCCGATGCACATGCATCGGGATTCTAGAAGAGCGAGTCTCTGACTCGCAATGGCCGCTTCGCGGCCAATGCTTCGCGCTGCTAAGGCGACTCGCCATGCCCGCTGCGCGGGCATAGCGAGTCGCCTTAGAACTGCTCGCAATGGCCGCTGCGCGGCCAATGCTTCGGACGTATCCACATGACCACACTGACTCGCAGCGCGAGTGGACTCAGAAGGGGCAAAAAACCCATTCGCAATTATATAATAGATCTATAATCTTTCTATTATCCATTCTATTATACCAATTATCTATCATCTAAATACATTATCTATGTATTATCTATCATCTATATATTTATCATCTATTATCTATTGTGAATTATATCTGTCCATCTATCATCTATCATCTATCTATTCTGTCTATTTATATATTATCTATCATCTTTCTATTCTATCTATGTATCAATTATCTATCATCCACATATATATTATCTATCCATCTATTATCTATATATTTATCATCTATCTATTATATCCATCTATCTATCATCTATTATCTATTCTGTGTATTTATATATATAACTAGATGGCAGCCCGATTCTAAAGAATCGGGTATTCTAGCCTATGGTTAGCAGGGTATACGGGGGCTCAGTGGTTAGCAGACTATACAGCGGCTTAGTGGTTAGCAGAGTATACGGAGGCTCAGTGGCTCGTAGTCTGCCTCAGGGCAGAGTGCAGTGGTCAGGGGCAGAGTGGAGTGGTCAGGGGCAGAGTGGAGTGGTCAGGGGCAGAGTGGAGTGGTCAGGGGCAGAGTGCAGTGGTCAGGGGCAGAGTGCAGTGGTCAGGGGCTCGATGCAATAGCATCGGGAGCGGGGAAAAATCAATTGTGTGTATACAGGCGGGTCAGTGGGTAGCAGAGTATACAGGCGGGTCTGTGGGTAGCAGAGTACACAGGCGAGTCTGTGGGTAGCAGAGTATACAGGCGGCTCTGTGGGTAGCAGAGTATACAGGCGGCTCTGTGGGTAGCAGAGTATAGAGGCGGCTCTGTGGGTAGAGGTGGCTCTCTGGGTAGCAGAGTATACAGGCGGCTCTGTGGGTAGCAGATTATACAGGCGGCTCTGTGGGTAGCAGATTATACAGGCAGCTCTGTGGGTAGCAGAGTATACAGGCGGGTCAGTGGGTAGCAGAGTATACAGGGGGCTCTGTGGGTAGCAGAGTATACAGGCGGGTCTGTGGGTAGCAGAGTACACAGGCGAGTCTGTGGGTAGCAGAGTATACAGGCGGCTCTGTGGGTAGCAGAATATACAGGCGGCTCTGTGGGTAGCAGAGTATAGAGGCGGCTCTGTGGGTAGAGGTGGCTCTCTGGGTAGCAGAGTATACAGGCGGCTCTGTGGGTAGCAGATTATACAGGCGGCTCTGTGGGTAGCAGATTATACAGGCAGCTCTGTGGGTAGCAGAGTATACAGGCGGGTCAGTGGGTAGCAGAGTACACAGGCGGCTCTGTGGGTAGCATAGTATACAGGCGGCTCTGTGGGTAGAGGCGGCTCTCTGGGTAGCAGAGTATACAGGCAGCTCTGTGGGTAGCAGATTATACAGGCGACTCTGTGGGTAGCAGAGTATACAAGCGGCTCTGTGGGTAGCAGAGTATAGAGGCGGCTCTGTGGGTAGCAGAGTATACAGGCGGCTCTGTGGGTAGCAGAGTATAGAGGCGGCTCTGTGGGTAGCAGAATATACAGGCGGCTCTGTGGGTAACAGAGTATACAGGCGGCTCTGTGGGTAGCAGAGTGTAGAGGTGGCTCTGTGGGTAGCAGAGTATAGAGGCGGCTCTGTGGGTAGCAGAGTATAGAGGTGGCTCTGTGGGTAGCAGAGTATAGAGGCGCGGCTGTGGGTAGCAGAGTATAGAGGCGCGGCTGTGGGTAGCAGAGTATAGAGGTGGCTCTGTGGGTAACAGAGTATGCAAGCGGCTCTGTGGGTAGCAGAGTATGCAGGCGGCTCTGTGGGTAGCAGAGTATGCAGGCAGCTCTGTGGGTAGCAGAGTATGCAGGTGGCTCTGTGGGTAGCAGAGTATGCAGGCGGCTCTGTGGTTAGCAGAGTATAGAGGCGGCTCTGTGGGTAGCAGAGTATACAGGCGGGTCTGTGGGTAGCAGAGTATACAGGTGGCTCTGTGGGTAGAGGCGGCTCTGTGGGAAGCAGATTATACAGGCGGCTCTGTGGGTAGCAGAGTATACAGGCGGGTCTGTGGGTAGCAGAGTATACAGGCGTGTCTGTGGGTAGCAGAGTATACAGGTGGCTCTGTGGGTAGCAGAGTGTACAGGCGGCTCTGTGAGTAGCAGAGTATACAGGCGGCTCTGTGGGTAGCAGAGTATAGAGGCGGCTCTTTGGGTAGAGGCGGCTCTGTGGGTAGCAGAGTATACAGGCGGCTCTGTGGGTAGCAGATTATACAGGCGGCTCTGTGGGTAGCAGAGTATACAGGCGGCTCTGTGGGTAGCAGAGTATACAGGCGGCTCTGTGGGTAGCAGAGTATATAGGCGGCTCTGTGGGTAGCAGAGTAAACAGGCGGCTCTGTGGGTAGCAGAGTATACAGGCAGCTCTGTGGGTAGCAGAGTATAGAGGCGGCTCTGTGGGTAGCAGAGTATAGAGGCGGCTCTGTGGGTAGCAGAGTATAGAGGCGGCTCTGTGGGTAGCAGAGTATACAGGCGGCTCTGCGGGTAGCAGAGTATAGAGGCGGCTCTTTGGGTAGAGGAGGCTCTGTGGGTAGCAGAGTATTCAGGCGGCTCTGTGGGTAGCAGATTATACAGGTGGCTCTGTGGGTAGCAGAGTATACAGGCGGCTCTGTGCTCTGTGGGTAGCAGAGTATACAGGCGGCTCTGTGGGTAGCAGAGTATACAGGTGGCTCTGTGGGTAGCAGAGTATACAGGCGGCTCTGTGGGTAGCAGAGTATAGAGGCGGCTCTGTCGGTAGCAGAGTATAGAGGCGGCTCTGTGGGTAGCAGAGTATAGAGGCGGCTATGTGGGTAGCAGAGTATACAGCCGGCTCTGTGGGTAGCAGAGTATAGAGGCGGTTCTGTGGGTAGCAGAGTATACAGGCGGGTCTGTGGGTAGCAGAGTATACAGGCGGCTCTGTGGGTAGCAGAGTATAGAGGTGGCTCTGTGGGTAGAGGTGGCTCTGTGGGTAGCAGAGTATAAAGGCGGCTCTGTGGGTAGCAGAGTATACAGGAGGGTCTGTGGGTAGCAGAGTATGCAGGCGGGTCTGTGGGTAGCAGATTATACAGGCGGCTCTGTGGGTAGCAGAGTATACAGGCGGCTCTGTGGGTAACAGAGTATACAGGTGGCTCTGTGGGTAGCAGAGTATAGAGGCAGCTATTTGGGTAGAGGCGGCTCTGTGGGTAGCAGAGTATACAGGCGGCTCTGTGGGTAGCAGATTATACAGGCTACTCTGTGGGTAGCAGAGTATACAGGCGGCTCTGTGGGTAGCAGAGTATACAGGCGGCTCTGTGGGTAGCAGAGTATACAGGCGGCTCTGTGGGTGGCAGAGTATAGAGGCGGCTCTTTGGGTAGAGGCGGCTCTGTGAGTAGCAGAGTATACAGGCGGGTCTGTGGGTAGCTGACTATATAGGCGGCTCTGTGGGTAGCAGAGTATAGAGGCGGCTCTTTGGGTAGAGGCGGCTCTGTGGGTAGCAGAGTATACAGGTAGAGATGGGCGAGTCCTAAAAGACTCGGAATCGCAAGACCCCAACGAGTCCGAGTCAAGGACTCGGGACTCGTTGCGAGTCCAGCGAGTCCAATGTTAATGAATAGGGAAGCGAGTAATAGCGAATAATGACATTTACAACTCGCTGATGTGTCTCTGAAAGTGTGCGAGTCCAAACTCGCTGGTTTTTCTCTTATTTTGAGGCTTGTAGCCGATGATGCGAGGGAAGCGATTCTCCAGCACACACCATGCTTTAAGGAAACAGGAAACGAGTCGCGCTGACAGGCGCACACACAGAACAATCCATTCATCATTGCAATCATGGCAGCAGGCCGTGGCACGGTGAACCCACTGCGTCTTATTGCACTTGTGGAGGCTCGTCCATTTCTATGGCTCCTACAGATCCTGACTATGGGGATACGACCCAAATTAATACAGCCTGGAGAGAGATCGCCCAAGAGATGTTCCCTGCGTTCCATCGGAGTGACCATGAGGAACAGAGCAATCTAAGTAAGTTAAATGAGTTCACACGTTATATATTGCATTTACTGTATATATACTCGTGTATAAGCCGACCCGTGTATAAGCCGACCCCCCTATTTTTGCCCCCAAAAACTGTGAAAACATATTGACCGCCATCCAAGTATACAGCGGCTATCACTGGTAGACAGCCCCCCAGCAGAGTATACACCTCCCCCTGCAGAGTATACAGGCCCCCAGATGGGTATACATGCCCCCATATTGTGGTATACAGGCAGGGGCGGACTGGCCCAGGTGCCACGGGTCATGCGGCTGCAGGAGCATGAATAATCCGCATGTCCCTGAAGCAGCAGGCGGAAACGGAAGCTCCTGGCCGCGCGATGACGTCATCAGCGCGCGGCTGCGTCCGGGAGTGAGCGTCTGTGAGTGGCGTGCGGCTGCGACTGTTAGCGAGCGGCTGTGAGGAGCGCGAGGCTGCGGCTGGGAGCGAGCCATAGGAGAATGCGGGAGCTGCGGTGA
The DNA here is from genome assembly GCA_033576535.1 of Allobates femoralis. NCBI lineage: Eukaryota > Metazoa > Chordata > Amphibia > Anura > Aromobatidae > Allobates > Allobates femoralis. Next base: position 13,066 of record JARQOC010001501.1, read on the forward strand.
CTGTGAGGCGGCCGCCAGTCATCACCCCCCCCCCACCCCCCGTCCTCACCTGTGTCGGGCCGGTGAGGGAGGGTTGCGACCCAAACTGTAGGGTGCCAGTCAGTCCCTGTATACAGGGCCCTCAGTGTGTGTACAGGCCCCCCCAGCAGTGGGTATACAGGGCCCCCAGCAGTGGGTAGACAGTGGCCCAGTGGGTTTACAGGGCCCCCAGCAGTGGGAATACAGGGCCCCCATAGCAGGGTATACAGGACCCTGAATGTGTTATCATGCTCCACCGCATAGTTGCCTATATTTGGATGGGGTCACAACAGTACACTTAGTTTAAGGTCTGATCCTCCTGGCTCTTTCGGCCAAGGGGTTGGGTGTATATAAATACCACTAATGACCAGAGTCTGGTGCCCGCACTATTACATTCTCTATGCGTTGACATGTGTCCTGCCTCATTTGTGATTGTGGCCACGTGAGCTCAATGTCCGTAATGCTGTTGATGATGTTCCACACTGTCGTGTCACTGTGCCTTGTATACACATTACACACACAAAATGAATAAAATGTTATTGTTGATTTGTACACATACTTTTGTTGTTTCAAATATTACACATCTCTAAACCCGGTTTTAAATCATTTCACAGTTGACCATCTTAAAAAACGGTGGAGGAGCTGCCGGGACCAGCATAAGAAGCAGTACCGGCAGTACTCAGAGAGAGAACCGGGAGCCGCTCCATTGCTCAACCACTACCATTTTTACGACCGGCTGTCCTTCCTTCACCCGGTGGCCCGTATGCCAAGGTATGTGTCTGCAGCACTGTTGTGTACATTTAGTATTATTTATTAATATATACATTAGGTTCCAATTCGGCTCTGTGGGTAGCAGAGTATACAGGCGGGTCTGAGGTAGCAGAGTATACAGGCGGGTCTGTGGGTAGCAGAGTATACAGGCGGGTCTGAGGTAGCAGAGTATACAGGCGGGTCTGAGGTAGCAGAGTATAAAGACGGCTCTGTGGGTAGCAGAGTATACAGGCGGGTCTGAGGTAGCAGAGTATAAAGACGGCTCTGTGGGTAGCAGAGTATACAGGCGGGTCTGTGGGTAGCAGAGTATACAGGCGGGTCTGTGGGTAGCAGAGTATACAGGCGGGTCTGAGGTAGCAGAGTATAAAGACGGCTCTGTGGGTAGCAGAGTATACAGGCGGGTCTGAGGTAGCACAGTATACAGACGGCTCTGTGGGTAGCAGAGTATACAGGCGGGTCTGTGGGTAGCAGAGTATACAGGCGGGTCTGTGGGTAGCAGAGTATACAGGCGGGTCTGAGGTAGCAGAGTATACAGGCGGGTCTGAGGTAGCAGAGTATAAAGACGGCTCTGTGGGTAGCAGAGTATACAGGCGGGTCTGTGGTAGCACAGTATACAGACGGCTCTGTGGGTAGCAGAGTATACAGGCGGGTCTGTGGGTAGCAGAGTATACAGGCGGGTCTGTGGGTAGCAGAGTATACAGGCGGGTCTGAGGTAGCAGAGTATACAGGCGGGTCTGAGGTAGCAGAGTATAAAGACGGCTCTGTGGGTAGCAGAGTATACAGGCGGGTCTGAGGTAGCAGAGTATAAAGACGGCTCTGTGGGTAGCAGAGTATACAGGCGGGTCTGTGGGTAGCAGAGTATACAGGCGGCTCTGTGGGTAGCAGAGTATACAGGCGGGTCTGAGGTAGCAGAGTATAAAGACGGCTCTGTGGGTAGCAGAGTATACAGGCGGGTCTGTGGGTAGCAGAGTATACAGGCGGGTCTGAGGTAGCAGAGTATAAAGACGGCTCTGTGGGTAGCAGAGTATACAGGCGGCTCTGTGGGTAGCAGAGTATACAGGCGGGTCTGAGGTAGCAGAGTATAAAGACGGCTCTGTGGGTAGCAGAGTATACAGGCGGGTCTGTGGGTAGCAGAGTATACAGGCGGGTCTGAGGTAGCAGAGTATACAGGTGGCTCTGTGGGTAGCAGAGTATACAGGCGGGTCTGAGGTAGCAGAGTATAAAGACGGCTCTGTGGGTAGCAGAGTATACAGGCGGGTCTGTGGGTAGCAGAGTATACAGGCGGGTCTGTGGGTAGCAGAGTATACAGGCGGGTCTGAGGTAGCAGAGTATAAAGACGGCTCTGTGGGTAGCAGAGTATACAGGCGGGTCTGAGGTAGCACAGTATAAAGACGGCTCTGTGGGTAGCAGAGTATACAGGCGGGTCTGTGGGTAGCAGAGTATACAGGCGGCTCAGTGGGTAGTAGAGTATATAGGTGATGAGAATAGGGTTAATAGATGGTGCTACAGTGTTGGGGCGTGCTAGAGGGAGCAGAGATCCGATTACTGCCATCATTACTGACCTTATTAAAGATAGTGGCCGCATCAGAATGACATCATGGCAAAGGTAAACATGGGGTGTGGTTAGCTGCAGGAGGTTAGTGAGAGGTGTGGGTTGTTTGGCAGAGGGCGTGGTGTGGGCGGGGTGAGCGCGGCTCCTGCGTCAGATACGCTGCGAGCGCGGACCCGCGGCACATCTCCAGGAGAAGAGGACATGTTCGGTACGTCCGTAGCCCCCGGCCTCCCCATTGTCCGCACACACAGCCCCGCTGTGACCTCTGCAGTGTCACAGGCCCCGGCGGGCGGCTGTCATCTACTCCTGACACTGACCTCCTCCTGATTTGATTGTCTGTGTTGTCCCCCCCGCTGTCAGCATCAGTGATCTGCTAAGACCTGTGGGTGCACAGACGGGGGAAGTACAAATGCCAGCATGCCGGGGCGGATGGGGCGCTGTGAGGGGCGCAGGTCTTGCTGTGAGCGGAGGGCGCGAGGCCGCTCGAGAAAACGCTATAGCGGCTGTGTGAGTTAAGCGTCTGCGGCTCGCGAAGGCGCATACGCGTCTCCGCTCGCAGTGACGCTAAGGAGTTGGGGATTCGGCTACAGTGCCGGAATTTCAAACTCCCGATTATATAAATAGATTATATATATATATTGTATACCTTTCAACCCCTTCCCTGCTTTATATAGATGATATAAGCTAAAAGTTTTGTTAATTAAGTATGTCAAGTTAAAAGTGAAGTCAGGGGGCCTTTTTTTTTTCATGTGAAGCATTGGTGTTATTGATCGTCAAGATTAGATGGGATGGGGGGGGGGGTGGTAAATCAGGGGGGGAAAAATTATGTATTAGTATGGAATTAGCAAAGTCACGTATTCCTTTATGTTATGTATAGTTGGTTATTATTTCATAATAATAACAAATATCTGATTAAGAATACACAGATACACAGAGTCTAAAAAGCGTACAACTTAATGTTTGACCTATGTTTTTGTTTCCAAATGCAATGCATTCACCAAAATTTTTTTTACTTTACCCACAGAGAAGCTTACTACAGAGGGCGGCGTGCTGTTAACCCTCCACCGCCAAACAGAAGGCGGCGTGGAGAAAACCGACCACCACCACCACGGCCGCCGCCACCACCACCACCACGCCGTCGCCGCCGCCACCACCACCACCAGCATCGCCGGCAGCAGCGCCAGGGCCAGCAGCACCACCACCGCCGCCACCAGCGGCCGGGCCAGCACCACCACCGCCACCACCAGCGGCAGGGCCATCAACACCACCACCGCCGTCACCGCCACCACCACCACCACCGCCACCAGCGGCAGGGTCAGCACCACCACCGCCCCCACCAGCGGCAGGGCCAGCAACAACACTGCCACCACCAGCGGCAGGGCCAGCACCACCACCGCCACCACCAGCGGCAGGGCCAGCACCACCACCGCCGCCACCAGCGGCAGGCCCAGCTTATGGTCCGATCCCGGGGTCAGCACATTTAAGTGTTCAACAGAGTAATGCTGACTTTGCCCGCAGTATTATACCATTCATGGATAATATTCCATTTGACAGGCTACTGCGGGCAAGGTCAGCATTACAGATAGTGCTGGAAGCCTGTCAGCCCAATAACGACCCAGGTGATGTGTTCCAATATTTGGATGGGTGGAAAATATCGGCCTCTAACAGGCTAGGCAGGCCCACAACACGGGACAGCCATGTGCCACCCCACAGGGCTTTGCCTCACTGCCAGTGGCCAGCTAATAGGGACCTACCACCGTTCCCTACAACTGTTCAGAGGATCCACCCTGAAGGGTTCGGCCAGGCCATACGTGGGGCCCTTGACCTGTTACAAGACGGACAGCCCACCTACCAGGACCTGTAGGGCTCCATTTGTTGGGTAATACCTTAATTGTAAAAGGTTCTATTTTTGGGAATGTCCAAACAGTGCTGCCATTTTGTTTTTGAAACACAGTTTTAAAAACCAGCTTTGTGTCTGTCTTTTTTCAAGGAATGAATGTGGAGTTTTTTTTGTGGGTGGGCTTCAAGTCATCATAATTATTATAATTATTTATTTATATAGCACCCATAGGTTCCATGGCGCTTTACATGAGGAAAAGGTAGACAAGGACAAGTACAATAAACATAGACAATAAGGTCATACAGGTACAATAGTAGAGGACCCTGTACGCGTGGGCTCACATTCTACGAGGGGTGGGTGGGGATACAATAGGGTGGGGAAGGTGTCGCTCGTGGGGCGTGTAGCGGGGTCTCATGGCAGGTTGTAGGCCTGTCGGAAGAGGTGAGTCTTTAGAAGTATCTTTAAGGTTCAGAGGGTAGGCGACTGACTGATGAGGTGGGGCAGGGAGTTCCATAGCATGGCGGATGACCGGGAGAAATCCTGTATGCGGTTGTGGGAAGAGGACATGAGGGTGGACTGTAGGACAAGTTCTTGGGATGAACGCAGGTTGCATGAGGGATGGTATCGGGAGATCATGTCGGAGATGTATGGTGGGGATAGGTTGTGTAAGGCTTTGAATGTCATGGTCAGTGTTTTAAAGTGAGCTCTCTGTGGGCCGGAGGGGCCAGTGAACGGCTTGGCAGAGGGGTTAGGCAGGGGAGTAGCGTGAGGACAGATGGATTAGTCGGGCAGCAGAGTTTAGTATAGATTGGAGAGGTGCAAGAGAGTTGGCAGGGAGACCTATGCGAAGGAGGTTGCAGTAGTCAAGGCGGGAGATGATGAGGGCATTTATGAGTGTTTCAGCAGTGTCAGGATTGAGGAACTACCGAATTGGTTACATATTTTTGAGTTGGAGTCACAGGGACTTGGTTAGGGACTACAGGTGGGGCTTGAAGGAGAGGGAGGAGTCAAGGATTACCCCGAGACATTTGGCGTGGGGGACAGGGGAGAGAGCATCATTAACAAGTACTTTACGGCCCGCATGGCGCATGAAGTCACCTTGGTTACTAAGTGTCAAATCATGACTCCACATACAACTGTTGCTGACAAACAGTGCCTGTGTTTGGGGGGTTACTTTATGCCTCGCTATGGCAACACGACTATGAACACACATGTGAGAGGCTGGGACGTCTACATGCTACACATCGCGTCTACGCGTTTTCTATGGAGCGTACAGTGGGACCCTTCACCAGGCTCCAGCAGGATGATAGTACAAGCAACGCCCACGATGCAGGCATAGGATTGGTGCCTCGAAAAATTAGCCCAAGGGGCTGTTTGCAATTTTTGGTATAAATGTAGGCCTAAGGGCCATAAAAAGCTTGTTAGCCAGGGTGTCTCCCAAACGATGATAAGCTTGTTCGCCTGGGTGGCTCAAATAATTAGCCCAAGGGGCTGTTTGCAATTTTTGGTATTAATGCAGGGCTAAGGGCCATGAAAAGCTTGTTAGCCAGGGTGTCTACAAAACCCTGATAAGCTTGTTAGCCAGGGTGTCTCCCAAACCATGATAAGCTTGTTAGCCTGGGTGGCTCAAAAAATTAGCCCAAGGGGCTGTTTCCCATTTTTGGTATTAATGCAGGCCTAAGGGCCATGAAAAGCTTGTTAGCCAGGGTGTCTCCCAAACCATGATAAGCTTGTTAGCCTGGGTGGCTCAAAAAATTAGCCCAAGGGGCTGTTTCCCATTTTTGGTATAAATGCAGGCCTAAGGGCCATGAAAAGCTTGTTAGCCAGGGTGTCTACAAAACCCTGATAAGCTTGTTAGCCTGTGTGGCTCAAAAAATTAGCCCAAAGGGCTTAATAAAGTCTATTTTTAAATAAAGCAGGGCGCTTGGCCCATAGCATATTATTGCTTGGACTAGGAGCATAGAACAAGCAAGGCCAACTATGCAGGCCTAGGCTTGGTGCCTCAAAAAATTAGCCCAAAGGGCTTAATAAAGTATTTTTTTACATAAAGCAGGGCGCTTGGCCCATAGCATATTATTGCTTGGACTGGGTGCCGAATGAAATCAACAGAGCTAAGGGACATGTCATTAATTCCTGTCCAAAATGGGCATATTGTTAACAGCGCAATATCCCAATCATATAAATTATGATTAGGTTAATCTAGGATTGTGTACTGTCGTCAGGAGGGCTTAGGAACTGTGATGATATCCAATCCTTGTTGAATTTAATTAGAGTGAGCCTGTCGGCATTTTCTGTGGTGAGGCGGGACCTTCTATCAGTGACTATACCCCCAGCGGCACTGAAAACACGCTCTGATGTCACACTAGCAGCTGGGCATGCCAGCACCTCCAAGGCATACAATGACAGCTCAGTCCAAGTGTGCAGCTTGGAAACCCAGTAATTAAAGGGTACAGAAGGGTCGGTTAGGAAGCTGGTACTGTCACTGAGATACTGCTGCACCATGTTGGACAATTGTTGTCTCCTACTCAAGGTCACCGTAGGCAAATTCCGTTCTTGATTGGAAGGTCTGTTGAACATCGCCAGTTGGCGGACATCTTACCCCCACCTCTTTCTTGTCATTGATGGCGTTTGTGTCCCAACCAAAGGCTGCTGTTGGAAAGAGCTGGTTCTTCGATGTATAGCGGATTCAGACGGTGATATTGCCAGCAAAATATCAAGAAGAACCCTCTTTACATGATCCATCGTTAAGCCCCTGGATGAGTGCGACAGCAGCGACTGAAATTTGTCTTTGTACCGTGGGTCCAAAAACGTTGACAACCAGTAGAGGTCGCTGTCATAGATGTGTATGACGCGTGGATCTTTGGAGACACATTGACACATTACTTCAGCCATGTGTGCTAAGCTGCAAAGACTCATCTCCTCGGTTACAACAGAATGAAGATCACTACGCGTCGTGGCCTCTAAATTGGTGTCCGCCTCCTCCTCTTCAGCCCACCCATGCTGTACCGACATAAACGTAGGGTTGGGAGTCCCATCAGGGTTCACATCAGTACCAGAGAAAAATAAATCTTCTTCATCATCACCCTCATCACCATCTTCCTGAACCAATGTAGCCTGCTGATATTGGCTTGGGTGGCTAGGATCAGCGATGTTCAATTCTGGCTCCATAGCCATCCGCTGTGCTCTCAAAGCATCTGTTTTGAGATTCATTAGGGATTCTTGGAGCAGGCAGAGCATGGGGATGGTGAGACTTATAATCGACTGATCCCCACTGACAAGTTTGGTACAGTATTCGAAGTTATCCAGCAACTCGCAAAGGTCAGCGATCCAGACCCACTCGAAAGTACTGATGTGTGTGGTATGACTTCCAGGTTGACGGGCATGTTGCAGCTGAAATTCCGCTATTGCCTTCTGCTGCTCATTAAACCTTGCCAGCATATGGAAGGTGGAGTTCCATCGCGTAGGCATGTCGCAAATTAGCCTGTGTTTCGGCAAGTTAAATTGGATTTGAAGGGCTGAAAGACTTGCAGCTGCTGTGGACGAATGTCTAAAGTGGGCGCAAATTCACCTCACCTTATCCAGTAGCTCAGATAACTCTGGGTATATTTTGAGGAATTTCTGAACTACCAGGTTCAGGACGTGAGCCATGCAAGGCACATGTACAAGTTTACCGTGCTTTATTGCCGCCACAAGGTTTGCACCATTATCGCTCACAACTAGACCTGGTTGTAGTTCCAGTGGGGCCAGCCACTCATCGGTCTGTTGCTTGAGACCTTTCCACAACTCTGTTGCAGTGTGACGTGTGTCACCTAGGCAGATAAGCTTCAGAAGAGCCTGTTGTCGCCTTGCAGAAGCAGTACTGCAAAGCTCCCAACTCGGACGTGATGGTGCGTGAGGCTCAGCAGTGGACAAGGAAGTGGCAGAAGCCGATTGGGCACTGGACATATATGAGGAGGCAGACACCCGGAATGATGTTGGGCCCGCTATTCGTGGAGTTGGTAGTATGTCAGATGGTACAGTTTTAGAAGTTGGGACACTCTCCACCAGGTTGATCCAGTGAGCCGTTAGTGAAATGTATCTGCCCTGTCCACAACTACTTGTCCACGTGTCCGTTGTTAGGTGGACTTTTGCGGTGACAGCATTTGTTAAAGCACGTTTTAAGTTGTTAACCACGTGCTGGTGTAAGGCGGGAACGGCACTACGTGAGAAAAAGTAGCGGCTGGGTACAGAGTATCGTGGTGCTGCCTCAGCCATCAACTCCCGAAAAGACTCTGTACCCACAAGCCTAAACGGCAGCATTTCCACAGCTAACAACTTGGCTATTTTCGCAGTCACTTTTTGGGAATATGGGTGTGTCGGTTGGAACTTCCGCTGTCTTTCATACAGCTGTGGCACAGACAACTGCACGTTTGGACCAGACTGATAAGAGGATTGACTACTGTCATGTCTGTCTTGTAAAGCACCTTGGGAGGAGTACGCTTGAGCAGGAGCTGAAGCCTGAACACTTGCTGGTGAAGGATGGATCTGAGGTGGCCTGGAAGTGTTTGGATCAGAAGGCACTGATTTTGAACCCTGATAGGGTGCCCACTGAATTGGGTGCTTAAGAGACATATGCTTGCGCATACTGCTGGTGCTCTGGTTTCCTTTTACCGTGCCTCTGCTAAGCCTTGCCTGGCACATCTTACAGATAACCATATTTGGTACTGTTGGGCTATCCTTAAAAAATTGCCACACACTGGCTGTTCGTCCTTTATTTTTAATTGGAGGAAGAGGAGGATGACTCTGTTCAACACCAACTGTGGACACATTTTGGGCAACTGTGTTTGCAGTTTGTGCAACAGTTGGCACAGTTTGTGCCACAGTTGACGCTATTTGGGCAACTGTTCTCACAGTTTGTGTTCTGGAGACAGTACGCCTTTGTGATTTTGCCAGTGGTACATAGCCACTTTCGTCCTCCTGGCTGCTCTCTTGGCTATGCAATTCAGCAATCCAGGTAGGATCTGTGGTGTCATCATCCACCCCTTCCAGTTCAAAGGATTCTGGATAAACTGACTGAGCAGGCTGGCCAGATGAGATGTGTGTCTCATCATCCTCATCATCATCCACCTCCTGAGATACTGTTTGCATTTCGTGAAAGTGTCTTTCTTTAGGACGCGGTACTTCCAAACTTTGGCCATGAGTAGACATTTCGTCTACTTCAAGTATCTCGTCAGGCAGTGACAAAGAAACCCCTTGATAAGAACCGAATAAGTCATCCGAGTGACCAAGGTCCATATCCAAATTTTCCTCTGGCTGCCGATGGGTTGAGGCAATATGAAGACTTTGAGGATTGGATGGCGCTGCATTGTCTGTAGCGACACTAGAATGTCTTGCCACGGATGATTGCGTACTGCAAGAACCAGTGGTCGAGGGCGTCTGAGCCATCCAAGATGTTATCTTGTCATGCTCATCCGGCCTCAACACACGTTTTCTTTGAGTACTGGGATTTCTAGGTAGAAAAAAAGACGTTCTATCAATCCTAGGCTGTGTACTTGTACCAGTGCCTTCTTGGGCAAGACTGCTGCGGCCACGACCTCGACCCTGTCCCTTTGCAACATCCTTTTTGTTAATTGTTTTTTTTTGAGACATTGTTGACGAATGCACAGTCACCGAGTTGGAGTTAGGTGTTGCTGTATGCGTCACTTGCTGGCGGGGTAAGTGTGCGCGCTCACACTTGGCAGTGAAGCCGCACACTACACTCCCTAAAAAAATTAGTTTGAAGTGCGCACAGCCACCGAGATGTGGTTAGGTGTTGCTGAATGCGTCACTTGCTGGCGGGGTAAGTGTGCGCGCTCACACTTTGCAGTGAAGCCGCACACTACACTCCCTAAAAAAATTAGTTTCAAGTGCGCACAGCCACCGAGATGTGGTTAGGTGTTGCTGAATGCGCCACTTGCTGGCGGGGTAAGTGTGCGCGCTCACACTTGGCAGTGAAGCCGCACACTACACTCCCTAAAAAAATTAGTTTGAAGTGCGCACAGCCACCGAGATGTGGTTAGGTGTTGCTGAATGCGTCACTTGCTGGCGGGGTAAGTGTGCGCGCTCACACTTGGCAGTGAAGCCGCACACTACACTCCCTAAAAAAATTGGTTTGAAGTGCGCACAGCCACCGAGATGTGGTTAGGTGTTGCTGAATGCGTCACTTGCTGGCGGGGTAAGTGTGCGCGCTCACACTTTGCAGTGAAGCCGCACACTACACTCCCTAAAAAAATTAGTTTCAAGTGCGCACAGCCACCGAGATGTGGTTAGGTGTTGCTGAATGCGTCACTTGCTGGCAGGGTAAGTGTGCGCGCTCACACTTGGCAGTGAAGCCGCACACTACACTCCCTAAAAAAATTGGTTTGAAGTGCGCACAGCCACCGAGATGTGGTTAGGTGTTGCTGAATGCGTCACTTGCTGGCGGGGTAAGTGTGCGCGCTCACACTTTGCAGTGAAGCCGCACACTACACTCCCTAAAAAAATTAGTTTCAAGTGCGCACAGCCACCGAGATGTGGTTAGGTGTTGCTGAATGCGTCACTTGCTGGCGGGGTAAGTGTGCGCGCTCACACTTGGCAGTGAAGCCGCACACTACACTCCCTAAAAAAATTGGTTTGAAGTGCGCACAGCCACCGAGATGTGGTTAGGTGTTGCTGAATGCGTCACTTGCTGGCGGGGTAAGTGTGCGCGCTCACACTTGGCAGTGAAGCCGCACACTACACTCCCTAAAAAAATTGGTTTGAAGTGCGCACAGCCACCGAGATGTGGTTAGGTGTTGCTGAATGCGTCACTTGCTGGCGGGGTAAGTGTGCGCGCTCACACTTTGCAGTGAAGCCGCACACTACACTCCCTAAAAAAATTAGTTTCAAGTGCGCACAGCCACCGAGATGTGGTTAGGTGTTGCTGAATGCGTCACTTGCTGGCGGGGTAAGTGTGCGCGCTCACACTTGGCAGTGAAGCCGCACACTACACTCCCTAAAAAAATTGGTTTGAAGTGCGCACAGCCACCGAGATGTGGTTAGGTGTTGCTGAATGCGTCACTTGCTGGCGGGGTAAGTGTGCGCGCTCACACTTGGCAGTGAAGCCGCACACTACACTCCCTAAAAAAATTGGTTTGAAGTGCGCACAGCCACCGAGATGTGGTTAGGTGTTGCTGAATGCGTCACTTGCTGGCGGGGTAAGTGTGCGCGCTCACACTTGGCAGTAAAGCCGCACACTACACTCCCTAAAAAAATTGGTTTGAAGTGCGCACAGCCACCGAGATGTGGTTAGGTGTTGCTGAATGCGTCACTTGCTGGCGGGGTAAGTGTGCGCGCTCACACTTGGCAGTGAAGCCGCACACTACACTCCCTAAAAAAATTAGTTTCAAGTGCGCACAGCCACCGAGATGTGGTTAGGTGTTGCTGAATGCGTCACTTGCTGGCGGGGTAAGTGTGCGCGCTCACACTTGGCAGTGAAGCCGCACACTACACTTCCTAAGGTGGTGTACGTGCTAGCAGCAACGCACTGGTCTGCCACAGAAAAAATAACGCTCTATGGCTTATTAGGAACAAAAATCGATCTGGTGCAAAAACAAAAAGGAAACAGCACCTCAGCTAAGCCTCTGACTGCAGCTGTTAGCAAAGCTGAGTGAGTAAGCTAAGCTATGAGGTCCATCCTGTGTGCACTCTAAGGCTTCTCCTTCCTTCCCTCCCTGCCTGCCTGGCTACACAGCACTACTCCGTCCTCCTCCTAGCTCTCAGAAGAGCTTTTTGGGTTAATATAAGGAATCTTCCCTACACTGACAATCCCTGATCTGCTCCAGCATATATCTCTCTCTCCCTATACTAGGTCAGATCGTCTCAGGAATGTGGCCAAAATGGCGGGGACAAGCCTTATATACTGCCTTGCCTGTCATAGATGACATAGGCATCACGATGGACAGCAGCCAATCATAGTCCTGACACAACCAACTTTGCTATGCCATTACTGACTATGATTGGCTATCTTCACAAGTTTTCTGACCTAACACGCACGCTGTGCTGACTCGGAACATAACAGATTCTGTATTCGAGAGTCCGACTCCCGAATACAGTATACAGGACTCGGAATCGTAGACTCGTAGGACTCGGAATCGTAGACTCGCTCAGACTCGCTGCTGACAGCGGGTATCTGTGAAGAGTCAAGCTTATTGACATTGAATTCCATTGGACTCGTCACTGTGCGAGTCCAAGCTGGGAGATTCGCCGAGTAACGAGTCCTGCGAGTACCTTCAGAATCGCCGAGTCCCGAGTCCTAGCGAGTAGACTCGCCCATCCCTATATACAGGCGGCTCTGTGGGAAGCAGATTATACAGGTGGCTCTGTGGGTAGCAGAGTATACAGGCGGCTCTGTGGGTAGCAGAGTATACAGGCGGCTCTGTGGGTAGCAAAGTATAGAGGCGGCTCTGTGGGTAGCAGAGTATAGAGGCGGCTCTGTTGGTAGCAGAGAATAGAGGCGGCTCTGTGGGTGGCAGAGTATACAGGCGGCTCTGTGGGTAGCAGAGTATACAGACGGCTCTATGGGTAGCAGAGTATACAGGTGGCTCTGTGGGTAGCAGAGTATACAGGCGGCTCTGTGGGTAGCAGATTATACAGGCGGCTCTGTGGGTAGCAGAGTATAGAGGCGGCTCTTTGGGTAGAGGCGGCTCTGTGGGTAGCAGAGTATACAGGCGGGTCTGTGGGTAGCAGAGTATACAGGCGGCTCTGTGGGTAGCAGAGTATAGAGGCGGCTCTTTGGTTAGAGGCAGCTCTGTGGGTAGCAGAGTACACAGGCGGCTCTGTGGGTAGCAGATTATACAGGCGGCTCTGTGGGTAGCAGAGTATACAGGTGGCTCTGTGGGTAGCAGAGTATACAGGCGGCTCTGTGGGTAGCAGAGTATAGAGGCGGCTCTGTGGGTAGCAGGGGTATAGAGGCGGCTCTGTGGGTAGCAGAGAATAGAGGTGGCTCTGTGGGTAGCAGAGTATACAGGTGGCTCTGTGGGTAGCAGAGTATAGAGGCGGCTCTGTGGGTAACAGAGTATACAGGCGGCTCTGTGGGTAGCAGAGTATACAGGCGGCCCTGTGGGTAGCAGAGTATACAGGCGGCTCTGTGGGTAGCAGAGCATACAGGTGGCTCTGTGGGTAGCAGAGTATAGAGGCGGCTCTGTGGGTAGCAGAGTATAGAGGCGGCTCTGTGGGTAGCAGAGTATAGAGGCGGCTCTGTGGGTAGCAGAGTATAGAGGCGGCTCTGTGGGTAGCAGAGTATACAGGCGGCTCTGTGGGTAGCAGAGTATAGAGGCGGCTCTGTGGGTAGCAGAATATACAGGCGGCTCTGTGGGTAACAGAGTATACAGGCGGCTCTGTGGGTAGCAGAGTGTAGAGGTGGCTCTGTGGGTAGCAGAGTATAGAGGCGGCTCTGTGGGTAGCAGAGTATAGAGGTGGCTCTGTGGGTAGCAGAGTATAGAGGCGCGGCTGTGGGTAGCAGAGTATAGAGGCGCGGCTGTGGGTAGCAGAGTATAGAGGTGGCTCTGTGGGTAACAGAGTATGCAAGCGGCTCTGTGGGTAGCAGAGTATGCAGGCGGCTCTGTGGGTAGCAGAGTATGCAGGTGGCTCTGTGGGTAGCAGAGTATGCAGGCGGCTCTGTGGGTAGCAGAGTATAGAGGCGGCTCTGTGGGTAGCAGAGTATACAGGCGGGTCTGTGGGTAGCAGAGTATACAGGTGGCTCTGTGGGTAGAGGCGGCTCTGTGGGAAGCAGATTATACAGGCGGCTCTGTGGGTAGCAGAGTATACAGGCGGGTCTGTGGGTAGCAGAGTATACAGGCGTGTCTGTGGGTAGCAGAGTATACAGGTGGCTCTGTGGGTAGCAGAGTGTACAGGCGGCTCTGTGAGTAGCAGAGTATACAGGCGGCTCTGTGGGTAGCAGAGTATAGAGGCGGCTCTTTGGGTAGAGGCGGCTCTGTGGGTAGCAGAGTATACAGGCGGCTCTGTGGGTAGCAGATTATACAGGCGGCTCTGTGGGTAGCAGAGTATACAGGCGGCTCTGTGGGTAGCAGAGTATACAGGCGGCTCTGTGGGTAGCAGAGTATATAGGCGGCTCTGTGGGTAGCAGAGTATACAGGCGGCTCTGGCGGGTAGCAGAGTATAGAGGCGGCTCTTTGGGTAGAGAGAGGCTCTGTGTGTAGCAGAGTATTCAGGCGGCTCTGTGGGTAGCAGATTATACAGGTGGCTCTGTGGGTAGCAGAGTATACAGGCGGCTCTGTGGGTAGCAGAGTATACAGGCGGCTCTGTGGGTAGCAGAGTATACAGGTGGCTCTGTGGGTAGCAGAGTATACAGGCGGCTCTGTGGGTAGCAGAGTATAGAGGCGGCTCTGTCGGTAGCAGAGTATAGAGGCGGCTCTGTGGGTAGCAGAGTATAGAGGCGGCTATGTGGGTAGCAGAGTATACAGGCGGCTCTGTGGGTAGCAGAGTATAGAGGCGGTTCAGTGGGTAGCAGAGTATACAGGCGGGTCTTTGGGTAGCAGAGTATACAGGCGGCTCTGTGCGTAGCAGAGTATAGAGGTGGCTCTGTGGGTAGAGGTGGCTCTGTGGGTAGCAGAGTATAAAGGCGGCTCTGTGGGTAGCAGAGTATACAGGAGGGTCTGTGGGTAGCAGAGTATGCAGGCGGGTCTGTGGGTAGCAGATTATACAGGCGGCTCTGTGGGTAGCAGAGTATACAGGCGGCTCTGTGGGTAACAGAGTATACAGGTGGCTCTGTGGGTAGCAGAGTATAGAGGCAGCTCTTTGGGTAGAGGCGGCTCTGTGGGTAGCAGAGTATACAGGCGGCTCTGTGGGTAGCAGATTATACAGGTGGCTCTGTGGGTAGCAGAGTATACAGGCGGCTCTGTGGGTAGCAGAGTATACAGGCGGCTCTGTGGGTAGCAGAATATACAGGTGGCTCTGTGGGTAGCAGAGTATACAGGCGGCTCTGTGGGTAGCAGAGTATACAGGCGGCTCTGTGGGTAGCAAAGTATAGAGGCGGCTCTGTGGGTAGCAGAGTATAGAGGCGGCTCTATTGGTAGCAGAGAATAGAGGCGGCTCTGTGGGTGGCAGAGTATACAGGCGGCTCTGTGGGTAGCAGAGTATACAGACGGCTCTATGGGTAGCAGAGTATACAGGTGGCTCTGTGGGTAGCAGAGTATACAGGCGGCTCTGTGGGTAGCAGATTATAGAGGGCTCTTTGGGTGGAGGCGGCTCTGTGGGTAGCAGAGTATACAGGCGGCTCTGTGGGTAGCAGAGTATACACTGGCTCTGTGGGTAGCAGAGTATAGAGGCGGCTCTGTGGGTAGCAGAGTATAGAGGCGGCTCTGTGGGTAGCAGAGTATACAGGCGGCTCTGTGGGTAGCAGGGTATACAGGCGGCCCTGTGGGTGTAGCAGAGTATAGAGGCGGCTCTGTGGGTAGCAGAGTATACAGGCGGCTCTGTGGGTAGCAGAGAATACAGGGGCTCTGTGGGTAGCAGGGTATACAGGCGGCCCTGTGGGTAGCAGAGTATACAGGCGGCTCTGTGGGTAGCAGAGTATACAGGCGGCTCTGTGGGTAGCAGAGTATACAATCGGCTCTGTGGGTAGCAGAGTATAGAGGCGGCTCTGTGAGTAGCAGAGTATAGAGGCGGCTCTGTGGGTAGCAGAGTATAGAGGCGGCTCTGTGGGTAGCAGAGTATACAGGCGGCTCTGTGGGTAGCAGAGTATACAGGCGGCTCTGTGGGTAGCAGAGTATACAGGCAGCTCTGTGGGTAGCAGAGTATAGAAGTGGCTCTTTGGGTAGAGGCGGCTCTGTGGGTAGCAGAGTATACAGGCTGCTCTGTGGGTAGCATATTATACAGGCGGCTCTGTGGGTAGCAGAATATACAGGCGGCTCTGTGGGTAGCAGAGTATACAGGCGGCTCTGTGGGTAGCAGAGTATAGAGGCGGCTCTGTGGGTAGCAGAGTATACAGGCGGCTCTGTGGGTAGCAGAGTATAGAGGCGGCTCTGTGGGTAGCAGAGTATAGAGGCGGCACTGTGGGTAGCAGAGTATAGAGGCGGCTCTGTGGGTAGCAGAGTATAGAGGCGGCTCTGTGGGTAGAGGCGGCTCTGTGGGTAGCAGATTTACAGGCGGCTCTGTGGGTTGCAGATTATGCAGGTGGCTCTGTGGGTAGCAGAGTATACAGGCGGCTCTGTGGGTAGCAGAGTATAGAGGCGGCTCTGTGGGTAGCAGAGTATAGAGGCGGCTCTGTGGGTAGCAGAGTATACAAACGGCTCTGTGGGTAGCAGAGTATAGAGGCGGCTCTGTGGGTAGCAGAGTATAGAAGTGGCTCTTTGGGTAGAGGCGGCTCTGTGGGTAGCAGAGTATACAGGCTGCTCTGTGGTTGGCAGATTACACAGGCGGCTCTGTGGGTAGCAGAGTATAGAAGTGGCTCTTTGGGTAGAGGCGGCTCTGTGGGTAGCAGAGTATACAGGCTGCTCTGTGGTTGGCAGATTACACAGGCGGCTCTGTGGGTAGCAGAATATACAGGCGGCTCTGTGGGTAGCAGAGTATACAGGCGGCTCTGTGGGTAGCAGAGTATACAGGCGGCTCTGTGGGTAGCAGAGTATAGAGGCGGCTCTGTGGGTAGCATAGAGGCGGCTCTTTGGGTGGAGGCGGCTCTGTGGGTAGCAGAGTATACAGGCGGCTCTGTGGGTAGCAGATTATACAGGTGGCTCTGTGGGTAGCAGGGTATACAGGCGGGCCTGTGGGTAGCAGAGTATACAGGCGGCTCTGTGGGTAGCAGAGTTATACAGGCGGCTCTGTGGGTAGCAGAGTATACAGGCGGCTCTGTGGGTAGCAGAGTATAGAGGCGGCTCTGTGGGTAGCAGAGTATAGAGGCGGCACTGTGGGTAGCAGAGTATAGAGGCGGCTCTGTGGGTAGCAGAGTATAGAGGTGGCTCTGTGGGTAGCAGAGTATACAGGCGGGTCTGTGGGTAGCAGAGTATACAGGTGGCTCTGTGGGTAGCAGAGTATAGAGGCGGCTCTGTGGGTAGAGGCGGCTCTGTGGGTAGCAGATTATACAGGCAGCTCTGTGGGTGCAGATTATGCAGGTGGCTCTGTGGGTAGCAGAGTATACAGGCGGCTCTGTAGGTAGCAGAGTATAGAGGCGGCTCTGTGGGTAGCAGAGTATAGAGGCGGCTCTGTGAGTAGCAGAGTATAGAGGCGGCTCTGTGGGTAGCAGAGTATACAGGCGGTCTGTGGGTAGCAGAGTATAGAGGCGGCTCTGTGGGTAGCAGAGTATAGAGGCGGCTCTTTGGGTGGAGGCGGCTCTGTGGGTAGCAGAGTATAGCGCTCTGTGGGTGCAGATGCGGCTCTGTGGGTAGCAGAGTATACAGGCGGCTCTGTGGGTAGCAGAGTATAGAGGCGGCTCTGTGGGTAGCAGAGTATAGAGGCGGCTCTGTGGGTAGCAGAGATACAGGCGGCTCTGTGGGTAGCAGAGTATACAGGCGGCTCTGTGGGTAGCAGAGTATACAGGCGGCTCTGTGGGTAGCAGAGTATAACGGCTGGGGGCGGCTCTGTGGGTAGCAGAGTAACAGGCGGCTCTGTGGGTAGCAGGAGTATACAGGCGGCTCCTGTGGGTAGCAGAGTATACAGGCGGCTCTGTGGGTAGCAGAGTATAAGGCGGCTCTGTGGGTAGCAGAGTATACAGGCGCTCTGTGGGTAGCAGAGTATAGAGGCGGCTCTGTGGGTAGCAGAGTATAGAGGCGGCTCTGTGGGTAGCAGAGTATAGAGGCGGCTCTGTGGGTAGCAGAGTATACAGGCGGCTCTGTGGGTAGCAGAGTATACAGGCGGCTCCGTGTGGGTAGCAGAGTATACAGGCGGCTCTGTGGGTAGCAGAGTATACAGGCGGCTCTGTGGGTAGGAGTATAGCGGCTCTGTGGGTAGCAGAGTATACAGGCGGCTCTGGTGGTAGCAGATATACAGGGGCTCTGTGGGTAGCAGGTATACAGGCGGCTCTGTGGGTAGCAGAGTATACAGGCGGCTCTGTGGGTAGCAGAGTATACAGGCGGCTCTGTGGGTAGCAGAGTATACAGGGCTCTGTGGGTAGCAGAGTATAGAGGCGGCTCTGTGGGTAGGCAGAGTATACAGGCGGCTCTGTGGGTAGCAGAGTATACAGGGGCTCTGTGGGTAGCAGAGTATAAGGCGGCTCTGTGGGTAGCAGAGTATACAGGCGGCTCTTGGGTAGCAGAGTATACAGGCGGCTCTGTGGGTAGCAGAGTATGCAGGAGGCTCTGTGGGTAGCAGATATGCAAGGCGCTCTGTGGGTAGCAGAGTATACAGGCGGCTCTGTGGGTAGCAGAGTATACAGGCGGCTTGGTGGGTAGCAGATATGAGGCGGTCTGTGGGTAGCAGAGTATGCAGGCGGGTCTGTGGGTAGCAGAGTATGCAGGGGGCTCTGTGGGTAGCAGAGTATGCAGGGGCTCTGTGGGTAGCAGAGTATAGCAGGCGGCTCTGTGGGTAGCAGAGTATACAGGCGGGGCTGTGGGTAGCAGAGTATAGAGGCGGCTTGTGGGTAGCAGAGTATCAGGTGGGTCTGTGGGTAGCAGATGTATCAGGCGGTCTGTGGGTAGCAGAGTATCAGAGCGGCTCCTGTGGGGTAGCAGAGTAGAGGCGGCTCTGTGGTAGCAGAGTATAGAGGCGGCTCTGAGGTGAGGGTGGCGGAGGTATGAGAGCGTGGCTGGAGGGTGAGGAGGTGGCTGGAGTGGGTGAGGAGAGGTGGCTCTGGGGGTAGAGAGAGGCCCAGTGTAGCAGGTATACGGCTGGGGATGCAGAGTTAGAGGCGGCTTGTGATAGGTGGAGAGTGCCTAGGCGGAGGGTGGGTGGAGGAGTAGGAGAGGCCTGGGGTGAGAGTGCGCTGAGGAGGTGGGCCGGTGGAGGGTGAGGAGAGGTGCTAGGAGGGTGGAGAGGTCCCAGGTAAGATGCCATGAAGAGTCGCTGAGGTAGAAGGGCACTAGGTGGTGAGAAGTCGTGCTTGGAGGGGTGAGGAGAGTCCAATACATTATCACGGTATAGTATTAGGTGGTACATTACAGTACATGTATAGCACGCTATGATATATGGTGCAATACATTACATGTATACAGCGCTATAGTATATGGGATACATTACAGCAAGTATAGCAGCACTATAGTATATGGCGGTAAATTAGAGTACATGTATAGCAGTACTATGGTATATCGCAATACTTAGCTCCCCCCCGCTCCTTCACAAAAAAAATAAAAAAATCCTCAGTGAGGATACTCACCTGTCCGCTGGCTCGCTCCACCTCCGTGTTCTAGGTCCTATAGGCCTTTATGAGCCGTAGTTGCCTGAGAAACGGATCAGCTGATCGGTCACATGACCGCTAACTGCCAGGGGGGCAGGATGGTGAGGTGGGCAGGATGGTGAGGGGGGTGTAGGGGTGGCAGGATGGAGCGAGTGGGGCAGGATGGAGCAGGGGGGGCAGGATGGAGCAGGATGGAGCCAGCAGGGCAGGATGGAGTGGTCGGGGCAGGATGGAGCGAGCGGGGCAGGATGGAGCGAGCGGGGCAGGATAGAGCGAGCGGGGCAGGATAGAGAGAGCGGGGCAGGATAGAGCGAGCGGGGCAGGATGGTGGCGGGGGGGCAGGATGGAGCGAGCGGGGCAGGATGGTGGCGGGGGACAGGATGGAGCGAACAGGGCAGGATGGAGCCGGCAGGGGGGGCAGAATGGAGCTGGCGGGGGGAGGGGGTAGGATGGAGTCGGCGGTGGGGGCAGGATGGAGTCGGCAGGGGGAGGTAGGATGGAGTCGGTGGGGGGCAGGATGGAGTCAGCGGGGGCAGGATGGAGTCGGCGGGGGGCAGGATGGAGCTGGTGTGGGGGGGCAGGATGGAGCCGGCGGGGGGGGCAGGATGGAGGCGGTGGGGGGGCAGGATGGAGCTGGTGTGGGGGGGGGCAGGATGGAGCTGAGGGGGGAGGGGGCAGGATGGAGCCGGAGGGGCAGGATGGAGCGAGCGGGGCAGGATGGAGATGGCGGGGCAGGATGGAGCCGGCAGGGGAAGCAGGATGGAGCCAGCAGGGGGGGGCAGAATGGAGCCGGCGAGGGGGGGGCATAATGGAGCCGGTGGGGGGGCAGGATGGAGTCGGGGGGGGCAGGATGGATCCGAGGGGGGGGCAAGATGGAGGCGAGGGGGGGGCAGGTTGGAGCCGACGGGGGGGCAGGATGGAACTGGTGTGGGGGTGCAGGATAGAGCCGGCGAGGGGCAGGATGGAGACGGCAGGGGGGGGCAGGATGGAGCGAGCGGGGCAGGATGGTGGTGGAGGGGCAGGATGGAGGAGTGGGGCAGGATGGAGCCGGGGGGGGGATGGAGCGAGCGGTGCAGGATGGAGATGTGGGGGCAGGATGGAGGCGGAGAGGGGGGCAGGCAGGATGGAGCTGGCGGGGGGGGGGCAGGATGGAGGTGGCGGGGGGGGCAGGATGGAGCTGGTGTGTGGGGGGCAGGATGGAGCCGGTGGGGGGCAGGATGGAGCCGGCGGGGGGGCAGGATGGAGCTGAGGGGGGGGAAGGATGGAGCCAAGGAGGGGGGTAGGATGGTGGTGGCAGGGGGAGGGGCAGGATGGATGCGAGAAAATTCACCCGTCTGCCGGCTTACAGGACCTGTCGTTGCCTGGGAAACCGATCAGCTGATCGGTTTCCCAGGCAACCACAGGTCCTCAAGCCATGGAGCTAGAAGACGTTGATGGAGCGCGCCGGCGGACGGGTGAGTATCCTCTATGAGGGTTTTTTTTTTAGTAGCACCAAGCAGCGGGGGGGGCCAGAAAAGCCGCGGGGGAAGCAGGAAAAGCGGCAGGGTAGCCGCGGGGAAATAGTACAGCCGCGAGGGGGCCGCAGGAGCGGGGGAGCCGGAAAGCCGCGGGGGGGCAGGAAAAGCGGCGGGGGGGCCGGAAAAGCGGCGGGGGGGGGGGGGCTGGAAAAGCGGCGGGGGAGCCGCGGAGGGGCAGTACAGCCACGAGGAGGCCGCAGTAGCGGGGGAGCAGTACAGCCGCGGGGGGGGGGCCGGAAAAGCCGCGGGGGGCCGGAAAGGCCACCGGGGGGGGGGCAGGAAAAGCGGCGGAGGTGGGGCAGGAAAAGCCGCGGGGGGGCCGCACGTGTTGCGGGCGGGAGACGACCGGCAAAGGCCGGCGGTCTCCCTCCCGTGATGTGTGTGTGTTGGGCAGTGTAGGGGCGGCCATAAGCGTGGCGGGGCTGGCTGAGTCCCGCTCCGCTTACGGCCGCCATGTTGGTCCACCCTGGACGGGTGTAGCTTTGTGGTGACATCACTTTGGCCAAGACACAGTTACGGAAGTCATGCCGAAAGTGATGGAAGTGGCCTTAGCCTTTTATATATTAGATATCCATCATCTTTCTATTATCTATCCTATGTATCAATTATCTATCAGCTACTGTACATATATTATCTATCTATCTATCTATCTATCTATCTATCTAATATAACGATTATGTTAATGGAGTGTATAAAAAGTCCTGCCTTAGCTATGACTAGCTGCTAGAGGAAGGGAGATTGTTCCCGAAACATCGCATTTACACCTGATGGCCCAATAAAGGCGGATTCTATAAAGGAATAAGGAGTGCTGCAGTCCGTTTTTTGGTATTGTATTCAAGGTGGAGGGAAGAGGAGCCGGGACTGATATTGCACCTTATGAATAGCTGGGCTGCTCTTTTTATTGAATATATTGATCTTCTATGAGATTTGCATTGCATATGACAAGATGGAACAAAGTGGAATATACTACACTATAGATGAAGAGGAATGAATCCTAAGAGGAGCAGAGAGGGACACTGGTTTCCTTAGCATACCTTCAAGCATTAAAACAAAACGCAAGTATGAGAACGATTGTAAAAAATTGATATCAACTATAAAGTTAAACGGATTCCTGGGGGCCTATGGTCCAATGTGAGGCCCACCTTGTTTTTTGGGAGTACGATATACTGTGAGAAATTTGCTAATGTGTCGGACAAATACTCTTTAGATGTATTATTGCTAAATAAGAGGTACTTACAAGAGGAAATAAGAAAATTACAAGCAGAAATAAAAGATACGGAAGTAGCATTGAGGAAGATGTTGGGAGAAGAGGAAACAAGGAAGTTTAAAGATATAGTAATGGGAAAAGTCGAGAAATTAAAGAAAGACCTAGAAGACACAAAGAGGCAGAAATGGCAAAGAGATATGGACTATAGGACCATCCAAATTTATAACTGGCAAAGAGAAGGGCAAACTAATTGGCGTAAGAGAGGTTATTGTCAAAAAATGGACAAGTATAAAATTGGTAAAAGAATACATAGAGATAATAACAATGACTGTAAAATGAGTGACTTTATTTTACATAGACTCAGACTCAGAAGAAGAGGAGGACAGCATCATCACCAGAGCCAGAAGAAAGCAATAGGACAAAGGCAAGAATCCACCATACAAGCACCAACAGAGGAAAAAAGATCAAGTTTGATAGTTACCCTTTCCGGTAAAAATTTATCAGATAATCAAACGTCACTGTTAAATAAGGGTTTGAATTATTGTATTAATTCGCATGTGAATTGGTTCGGAGTAGAGCTTGATTTATTTAAGTTTTATAGAAATATAATGCTAAAACACTGGTTTTATGGTAGATCTAGAGTTGAGAAGTTGAAGCTAAGTGAAAATACAATGTCAGATTTGGATTTAACTAAAAAAAGTGATTTTAGACATTAGAGCAGTGAAAAGAGATATAAAAGTTTTGCAGGACAACCCCAAGGTAAATTTAATAAACCAAATATCACAGGAGGAGAATTTAAGGCCATAAAACAACTTGCCCATGATGCCAATCTAATAATAAAGCAAGCCGATAAAGGAGGGGCGGTTGTCATCATGGACAAACAAACATATATGGGAGAAGTAATGAGACAACTGAATTATGAGACAGTCTATCAGAAATTAAATAAAGATCCTAAGTACGACAGCCAAAGGAATATATCAAAGTTGTTAGGAGAGGCGGAATTGGGAGGAATCATAGAAGAGGACTTAGTGGATTTCCTCTATGTAGAACATCCTATAACACCTGTTCTATATGTAACCTCGAAAATACACAAGACCCTTGTGAATCCCCCGGAAGACCCATAGTGGCGGGAATAGGGTCTGTTTTTAGTAATATAGGGGTATTTTTAGATAAAATAATGAGCCCATTCGCTACCACAGCTAAATCATATATACAAGACACAAACGATTTTCTAAAAAAATGGAAAGAGACTAATGTAGAACAACAGATAATTTTGGTATCATTCGATGTAGTGTCTCTGTACACTTCCATAGATCATGAAAAGAGGTATTGGGGCAGTTTCTAGAAAACGGAAAGATACAGCATGTAGTGAGCCGACTAAACAATTTATTATTGACCTTCTGGAGAAAGTTTGAAAGCAAAATTATTTTCTTTTTGGGGACACGTTTTTCTTGCAACTTGTCGGAACGCAATGGGCGCAAAAATGGCATGCGCGTACGCAAATACAGTGATGACAGTTCTAGAAGAAGAACGAATTTATGTATCCCACCACTTGGCCAATGTGGTGAAGTGGTGGAAATATATAAATGATACGTTTGTGCTGTGGAAAGGCACAGAAAAAGAGCTAGAAGAATTTTTTGACTTCCTAAATAATATAGACAGGACAATAAAGTTCACTAAAGTGCATTCAGAGAAGGAAATTCAATTCCTGGACGTATTGGTGAAATTAGATGAGAGCAAATTCAGCACAACTCTATTTGTAAAACAAACAGACAAGAATAAGCTTCTACATTACAATAGCCACCATCCAACAGCCCTCCAAAAAGCTATCCCAGTGGGACAAATCCAAAGGGTAAAAAGGATAGTTAGTGATGATGGAGAATTAGAACAGAAAACGAATGAGCTGTTAGATAAATTTCTGGAGAGGGGATATCCAAATAAACTGTTAAAAAAACATAAAGATAGAATATCATATAATAAGGGAGAAAAATTACATAAAAAAATGACAGAAAAGAGGATCCCGTTGGTGTTAACGTATAGTGAAGAGGCACCAGAGATAGCAAAAATTGTGAAAAAGCATTGGCATATACTCAGTGACTGCCTACCAGAAATTGAAGAGTTCAAAAGCAAACCTTTGACGGCATAAAGAAAAAATAAAATTTGAAGGATAGGCTAGTGCACTCAGATATTGGCCCAATAAAAACTAGCCGTCAAACTACATTGACTTCCGTGACTAGGTTGGGGTGCTACTGTGGCGCCCTGCTCACGCAGGTAGCCACAGACTTCTCTAATGCACAGCTGGGTTTCCACAGCAGGTACCTACTACATACAATATCTTCCACCCCGGCACAGTAGGGGGAGCTCTACTCACCACCTTTAGGTGAGTTCCCCTATAAATACTGCTGCTTGGGGAGGAGTTAGTCAGAGTGTGCAGACGCTAGGAGAGCTGCAAAGACGAACCGGAGTGGCCCTTCTACGTCCCGCAAGCCTAAGTGGGACTGGATGCAAAGAGCAGTGAGCCAAGAGGGAGCAAGGTGCTTGAGGAAGTTCACCCAGAGAGAATCACCGGATATTGGGGATCCGCACCTGTGTGATACTATAGGACCACAGGAAACCCCGTTGCACCGTGGAGGCTTCGGCTACCCGGTTTCCTCTGTGGGTCAAGAGAGGGAGCCAGACACAGCAGCGTAGCATCGCAGTGTTCAGAGAAGGTAACCCGGAGACCGCACAGGAGGACAGACACTACAGTCAGGAAGAGAGAGGAGGCAAGTCAGGCTTCAAGCAGGCTGTGCTTCAATCACACACAGGAACAGAGGAGGCCTTATAGCCACTTGCTGTGGGGACCCACTGTGCAACCCTGTCACCTGTCGGTGCCCTGGACTTATTTACCTGCTAAACATCAGTAAAAGGTAAAAGAGACTTCTTCTGTGTGCGTGCATCATTCCTCCCCATTATCGGCCCCACGCAAAGACTTCCAGCACTCCCTATACCAACATATCTCCCCTCCAAACTGCCCCTTTACACTATGCTGCCCCAAAGGTCCAGTCCTACCTGTAGAGGACTTCAGCATCCTAGCCGCGATACCATCTACCTCCAGCAGACTGTGGCGGCGCTGGTGCAAATCACCAGAAACTACAGGTGGTGTCACGACAACAAACTCTGTAAATAGTCCTCTGTAAATATTCTCCCATTTTTAAAAATAGGCCCAGGACCCGGGATCAGGCCCGGCCGCCATTCCCCGTGACACCGTTAACCCTTTCAAGGCCTGGTACCCGAGTACCCCAAAGCCTGGGCTCGACACTACCCATATGTCTCATGCATCGATTGCTCTTACATGCAGAAAGGGGCTACTTTTTTACCTCAGTGGGTAGAGTATAAAATTGAACATTTTTTGACATGCACCAGTGACCATGTGATATATTTGATAGAATGCCCTTGTAGTTTGAAATATGTGGAAGAGACTATATTGCAGGTCAAAATTAGGTTCAATCAACATCGATACACAATAAGGAAAAAGAGAAAAGATCTTCCCGTTCCGAAACATTTTACGGACAAAAAACATTCAGAGAGAGATGCAAAATTCAGGTTAATAGATATGGTTCCCCCAATGAGACAAGGAGGCGATAGGACGAGGATGTTAAAGATTAAGAAACTGGAATGGATCTATAGATTGCATATTTTAAAGCCTGGGGGTATGAATGTGGACTACAGATTGAATATAGCGTTGAGATGATGCAAGAGTTTTATAAGATATGAAATATTATAATAAATATATAAAAGAGAAATTAGTGGTTTACAACTCTGGGAAACGTGAATCTGATATACCGTATTTCTAGTATTAATCACTATTCACTAGTCCCTATGAGGGTATATATAAGATTTTTTAACAGGTTTTATATTTTTAGATGTGTATTTACATTATAACTATATGGTAACATAATTTTCCTTTTGTTTGTTTGTACATTGTAGTTAACGGGACAATATAAAGGCCTAAAAAGCTACAATGGAAAAGTGATAGTGGCCATCAAAACCAGCAGTGAAAAAAGTCAGCTAATACACCCACAATGCCATTATTTTTTGAACACTTTAGGATAATGCACTTCATTTATTTATTTAAATATTTACTTACATATTCACATTAATTAAACATATGTTTATTATATGATCAGATTACTATAGCACTTTGAATATATTGGTTTCATAAAAAAAGTCACTAATGGCACTTTAACAGCATACAGTCTTGGCCAAAAGTATTGACACCCTTGCAATTCTGTCAGATAATACTCAGTTTCTTCCTGAAAATGATTGTAATCACAAATTCTTTGGTATTATTATCTTCATTTAATTTGTCTTCAATGAAAAAACACAGAAGAGAATGAAGCAAAAAGCAAAACATTGATCATTTCACACAAAACTCCAAAAATGGGCCAGACAAAAGTATTGGCACCCTCAGCCTAATACTTGGTTGCACAACCTTTAGCCAAAATAACTGTGATCAACCGCTTCCGGTAACCATCAATGAGTTACTTACAATGCTCTGCTGGAATGTTAGACCATTCTTCTTTGGCAAACTGCTCCAGGTTCCTGATATTTGAAGGGTGCCTTCTCCAAACTGCCATTTTAAGATCTCTC